>BMAU01000150.1:0-305000 GCA_019973935.1 Trichonephila clavipes | reverse complement strand
AATTATAAACCTTGCAAATTTACAAGATAAGTGTTATTTTTTGTATTTAATTTTGTAAATGGCAAACCCATGGGGTCATTGGTAATTATTAAATTTGTTCTTAACTAGTGGTATTGTTAAATTAGTTATAAATACATTGTGCAACACTAATACATTTATAAGTGTATTTCATTTTTTATTGTGTCAGGATGTATTTTGTTTGTATACTTTCAATAAATTAATAATTTTTTAAATTATCCTTTGTTTTTGACTTTTCAACATGCTCGCGTCCCCTTCGTGGAGTTATCACGCCTCTCCCTTTCGGGGGCGCGCCCCTCAGTTCGAGAAACACTAGTGTAAGAGCTCAGTGGCAGATGAGCTACCGTTTTGTGCAGTTGTAAGCTGCAATTGAGGGGTCGGTTGCCCTAATAATACAACCTAAGTTTTAATCATATATGTTTTTAAGTGTTTCTCAATGTCCGTGTCGTCCTTTAATAAAACTTTACTCATACTAAAAGATCAAAGGGAAGTTGTCTTTATCTGACTGACTGAACCTCAAGATGTTACAGCTGTGTCTTTTACTGAGTATCCAAATATCTGTATCGTATTCAGTGTATTTTTTATAAATCCAAGTGGAATGAGGGTGGAACTTTAAAGAGTCAAGAGCCGTTTAGGCTCTACTGCACCAAGCTATCTTTGTAAATCCTAAATAATATCAATTCCCATTACACCCATAATATAATAATTATTAATCAATTTATTTAATTATTATTCACAGGTTGTATGATGTGAGCATTAAATAATGTATTATAAATCAGAATATTGATAATTTTACTATCAACAGAAGTACGGTTCATTCGGAAGATTGATTTTATACAGAATAGAAGACTCAGGTGAACTTGTTCAGATATATGTGGAACGAGAACACATATAAAAGAACATGTTCATACAATTTTCTTGACAAGTGCTGTTAAATCTAATTTTTATTAATTAAAAATAATTTATACAGTTAAAGGTATTTTAACACCTGAGCTTGTCCGTCTGATAGCTCCATTAATAAATTGGATTCTAAATCTGTAATATCTGAAAGAATTCGATAATTGTATGCATACTATTGACAGAAGTAAGACATTCATAAAAATTGTTGTTTCAAATCGTCGAGAGAAAAAAATATATGGATGGTTATTCTATAACATCAATAACATATTAATGTTTACAGAATCCCTGTTACAAGCATTGTAATAAATAAAGGGTTTATTGTTTATAAGAGATGAAATTCCCTTACGACTTTTATATAAAGCTTGATTTTATTAAAAATATATTATTTTTATTAGAACAGTTTTGTATTTACAAACAATTTTGAAAATATCAGAATGAAAATTTGATAATAAAAACACAGTGATAAAATTATAAAAATTATACTTTTTTTCCGTCTCTATGTATAAATAGTTAATTTATATATTTATATAAGTAATGGAACTTAAAAAAAATTTTTAATTATAAATTTGTTATGCTTTTTGTCTTCTGTATGTGATCATACAGTGTTGTCTAAATTTTAGCTTAAGCATTCATTAAATGAATTGGATAATTTAATTTTATAAATATATATTACACTTTATTTTGCTTTCATTTTTGAATACCCCCGGGGTTTTTAATATAAATGTTTTTAAACTCACATCATTTGTTACTTATGCCAGTAGACTGGAACAAACACTTGTCTTTGATTATAAAAGTAAAATTATCGTTTAATTAAAAATGAGTAAAAAGATATCATGTATAGTATTTTGTTAATAAGAAAATATTTTCATAAAAGATAATGGTTTATTATTCATTCAATAGAAGATACAGAAAGCATCATACTAAAAATATGATACAATGATTTAAAAAAAAAAAGAACCTGGAAAAAATAATACCCTTTAGAAAATTTTCCCTTTCGGAAAAATTATGTACATAGCATTAGACTATGAGGTTTCAAGTAATTTTATTAGATAAAAACGGTGGGATATCTTTAGAATTCCGTTTACTTTTAACGAAGAATATGCTTATTGGGAGACCTATTTCCCGAAAACCATTATCTTTCTTGCGTTTTACTTTTCCGAAAAATCTGTTTTTCGTTTCCTACTACTACTACTTTGTTACATTACATTTAAAATATTCACACTTAGGAAAAGGAAAATGCAAAACAAAGATATGGAGAATTTTTTTATAACTTTATATTTATATATGTATGTATTTTATAACTTTATATATATATAACTTTATATATATATAACTTTATATATATATATAACTTTATATATATATATATATATATATATATATATATATATATATATATATATATATATATATATATATATATATATATGATAACTTTTTTATATTAATTTTTTTACTTTTAAATATAGTTTGGCTTCTTTTTGTTTGCTGCACATTTCGTAATATTCTTTGTGGCCGCGGTAGCCGAGTGGTATAGGTATCGTACCGTGGCTTGCTTTGTCACGGGTTCGAGCCCAGTACCACTAAAGACCCGCCGTGTAGGGCAGCGATGCACGTTAAATCTGTCGAGAGCTGAAACGTCCTCCCATTGGTGTGGTGTGGTAGTTAGGAGAGAGGGTGCCAGCTCAGGTGTCGTCCACGTCACTTGACCATGGGTCAAAATTACGTGGTCCGTCGCCAAAAGCCCTCGTGTAGCTGAACAGTGCGACGTTAATATTCAATCAATCAATCTTGATATTCTTTGGAAGCTCACTTCATTAAAAAATTATCGTATTATCTGAATTACAGTTATTTGCACTATTTCAGATGCAGTGGACACATGAATTTTTCAAAGGGGAGGGAGTCAGAGTTGAAACTCACCACTCTCGTATCATAACCCAGTACATTGCCAAACATATTCTTTTGATTTTGTCCATTGCTAGGAACAAAAATCATTAAAAAACAAAGTATTTAATAAATAGTTAGCATTAATAAATGAAATTAGTCATTAATAATAAATACTTAATTAAATTTTACATGCTATTCGAATTAATTGGAACAATCGGGAAAACACAGTTTTTTCCAAAAATTTAGCTTTTAACCATTGCATATCTTAAGTAGACTGAAAAATCTTTATATTAGTACGAAGTATGCTCTCTTTTAGCAGAAATCATCACTTGGACACGTTTTGACACTGACTCCTCAAGTTTAGCGCGAAATGTTGTTGACTTTATCATTGAGGAGTTACACTTGTACAGCAATTTTTATCATTTGTTCCGTTCTCGCGAAATTCATCTTAGCTAAACGATTATTGAGAATATGCCTTAAGTTCTCAATAGGATTTAGATCTGGTGAATTATAAAGCTAATCAAGCATTTGTATTTTATTTTCCCGTCTGGAAGATAGGGAGTCTGGACAAATTTCGAATTGTGACAAAGAGCCAAGACATGTTGGAATGTTCCGTCAAATGTTTCCATAAATTGAGCAATCCTACTGCATAGTACTTCTACGTATTTGACAGAATTCGTCATGCCTTTATGAGGAACTAAGCTTCCAGTGCCATTTGTTCTAAAAAAAACCAAAGAAATCTCTTTAGGAAGGTGTTTTGCTATCTGTTGGAAATTATCTGGTAGCAGAGTTTCGCCTTCACTTCGTCTTACTGCACTTGATTTGTATCTCAGCATAAAAAGATGTGTTTCATCATTGCAAATTACCTTCTTTCAGTCGGAAAGAGTCCAAGATCGATATGTTTGGCCCATGCTAAAAGGTTCTTCCATCATTTTCTGAGTTAACAATTGTTTTTTTTTCTCAGGCTTGTTGCCTTACGACCAACTTCCAGAAGCTTTTTGCGTACAATTGAGGTACTTAATTGAACACCATAATCCAATGAATCCTTTCAAAGGTATGTGCTTGTCTTTCTTGTATTTATTTTTCTATTTCTTAGTAGAATGTTATCAGTTCTTGGAGACGTTTTTCGCTTGTTCCGCATTTTCCTTTTCCTTTTGGAGAGGATGTTCCGGAATCTTGAAATATTCTTAAAATTCTTGAAACACTTGATTTGCCCCCACCAACTGCCGTAGCTATCTCTTTCACAGTCATAGAAAAAGTATTCATTAAGAGCGATTATTTTGGAACGCTTCCTCAAAGTAATATCCATCTTTGAGCAAGCAAAAATAATTCGTATTACACAGAACGCAAAATTATAACTACCAGCTTCGGCAGTGAAATACTCATAATTGAACTACTGATACACTCTAACGAGTGTATTAACTCAACGAACTCAATAATCAAACGAGTAAATTATAGTTCAAGTCGATCCGTCACACCACCTCTAGGCATATATAAACGATTTGAGGTGGTTTCGGGACATCACTGGTAATAACATACCAATTCAGACTAGAAAAATATGTTCGACCTATTTAATTCGAACAGTATAGCATATACTTAGGATTACAATCAATAAAAATAAAAGGCTATAGGAAGGTCCGGACTCGGGGATCCCCCTTGTGTGCGTCACAGTTCAGATGCTATTATGAAATGCAGGCTCTTAATATTTCCAAGATAGATTCTAGAATATAATAATATAATAGTTGCTAAAGTGCAATGAGACAGTTAGAATGAGGCAATTATTATTTTACTGTTAATTAAGATGTTTAATAAAGAAATGAGCATATTCTTAAATGAAGATGACAAATAAATTATTTAGGTTAAAATCAGGGTTTGATCTCTATCCCTTTACTTTTCATTGCGTATTTGGCTATTGTAGAAAAAGTGTTTTTTTGTGCTACGATGATTTCTAAGCAAAGAGATGATACTTTTTCTTTAATGCTACATAAGAAAGATTGACTCACGTGACCAAATTTGGTCGTCAAATCTGTTGACAAAAATATATATAGATAGATGCCCTTAAAAAATATTGAAGAAGTGAGGATGATTATTTGATGAGATAATTTCAAAAGCTTCTAGAAGATTCTTTCCAATCTATGTAAGGATGATCCACGGAAGCAACATTGATGTACGTCAAAGATTGTCAAGAACTGGGCAATTCAATGGTCTCTCATGCGATGTTGTGACTACGGATTTATATCACTAATGGATTTTAAAATATTTGCTATGGTGGAATTTTAGTGACTTAATTGCTTCGTGCTATAGTAAATCTGTTATATTTTCTGAACATTTTCTGATTAGATATTGATTTATTCTTAAAGAAACTATTTGTTCATTCCTTGACACTTTCCAACATTTGAAAGACAATTAACACGGCAACAATATATAGTCTTTAGTTTGTTGTAAAAAATCAACATTCAGCAATGAAATATCTGAATTTTGTACGATATAACATGTTAAACTTTGCACAATATAACTAAATTGAGATTTGAACCCTGTAAAATACTGTATTAGCTTCATCTTAATATATTTCTTACATACATCCCCTCCCTCCTTTAATAACTTTAAGGGTAAAAAATCTACTTCATGTTTTGTGCTTACTTATGGAAGTAATCAAATTAAGAGGAATATCGCATGCTTAAGCATGTGTCTTGTAATCTTTATAAAACAACAAATTGTTTATGTCCCAATTCCCTAAGTTTATCTTTTCAATGAAATGTCAATAGTTATCACATATTAAGATCTTTTAATCCAGTTACGTAATTAATTTCCATTTCTAACACTTCATTTCAGTCATCGTAATTATTTAAATGAAGGCATCTAATCTAACTAAATATGTCTCCGATTGGTGCAGGGTAAATATTGACTCCGATCTTATCGAATAGATTGAACTTTGATCTTCTCGCATTCAGATTAAATCTATTATGATTAATTCAGACATGCCTAATTTTAATATATTGTTTTATTCTCTGTACTCTACATTCTATAACGATGGAAAATATTACATTTTATTAAATTATTAAATGAACTAATTATTATTGAGCAGTCAGAGTTCCAATATATTTATGAAGAATGATTTAATAATTATTTCAAAGTCTTTAAGACGGACAAAATGTAAAATAACTAAAGGAAAATATTTAGAGCATATATTCACAGTTGTTACTATTTACAATTAGCTGATTGGTATAAGTTAATCATTCAACATAATAAACGAAACGAAAAAGTATACATAATAATTTATGGTAATATTGTCTACAAACCTGAAAAAAAGGTCATCATGTAATAAACATCTTGCCTCCGCGGCTAAAGGTGTGGGATAAGGGGAAGGAAGATTAGCCATATTTAAAATCCCTTAATTTATTTACAGCACAAACCACAGCACAAGTTCGATCAACCACAGATAAGAGATGCGCCCTATTAATTAATATTAAGACAACTAACGAGGTACGGGAGTTAAATATATATATATATTATGATTCATTCCTAAAGAAATTACTTGTTAATTCGTAGGAAAAATCCCAAGCTTTGAAAGACAATTAACACCGTAACAATACATAATAAGTGTTCCCCAACCTTTTCATCGCCACAGACCGGTTAACGTAAGATAATTTTACCGCGACCCCTCTGAGAGTAGGATGTGGATAGTTTATATTATAGATTGTGTTTTGATTTAATAATTTTAATTTAATATGCCTTCAGAATAAAATATAGTTACATCGAAAAATGTATATAAAGAGATTCCAATGGAAAGTCGCACAAAAACAAGAGAAATATACTTCAGTAAATAAAATGGAAATAATTTAAGGGGACATGGTACGATTCACACAAAAAATTTTAATTCGATGTTTTTCGTAAGTTTTTTGATTGTCTCTTATGTGTATGTATGACGTAAAACAGATTTTGTACTCAAACTTTCATAAAAGCTAACCATTTAATTTTTTAAGGGAAAAACTTGAAACTTATGAAGTGGTTTTAAAACGCTACTTCTCCTACAAACAATTGATGTACACATAAGAAATTTGATTTACAAGTACATTAAACTATGTATAACAAAAGATGGTATGGGTTTTGTGACAACATGATTAGTATTTGTATAATACTTCTTTTTAAGAATGCTTATTGAAAATTCCTTAAAAAATGTGTAAATTCTAAATACAATTATTTTTAAAAATTAAGTATTGCTTTGATTAAAAAATGCATACCAAATTTTGTTACATATACTATTAGCAACAAGTGAAAAAAATTTCCAAGTATTAAGCACAATAGAAAAAAAGCCTTAGCATTTTAAATGAAGACAAACTAGTTATTTTATCTCTCTGATATAAGTCAGTTTAAAGTTTTGATTTGCCATTGGAATGTGAATAAAAACAAATGTAAACGTTATCATAACTCTGCGCTTTTTAAACTTAGAACTTTCAAATTTTGTGAGTTTGTAGAAAAGCACATAAAAAAATAATTCAGATTAAAAAAAATTAAAGTTGATATTTTGACCGATTTTTGTCAATTGAATCATGCTGAGTCCTCTTAATGTTCCTTGGGCGACCCGTTACCATTTTATCCATGGACCGGGGGTTGGGGACCACTGTTCTATGGTATTCTGTAGTTTCTATGAAAAGAGAGTATAATATCTTAGACCACATAAAGAACCAGGATATGAAATACAACAGTAGTTTCCAGTGAGAAAGAACGTGATAGAATTGAGAGACTGCTGATTTTGATTTCAACATTCACATCATATTGCCGATAGTAGCTCAACTACTTAGTCTAGAAATAACACACAAAAAATCTAAAAAGTAGAATTACTTTCTAGAAGAATATATATACTACAGTAACAATATGTGTTTCTATAAAGAAAAGCTTTTAAGTCTTTGATTTATATTATATGCTATGATGTATCCATGGTGATTTCTAATAAATACGTTGCTTCTTTATGCGTGCTGAATATGTCTGGAAAGTTAATAGAACGAATGAAAATAAAGACGATCACCCCCTACTAAAATCTTGTAGCATCCATAAACTTTCTTACATAATTTCTTTTCGTGGATAAGTATTTAGACATCAAAAGAGATGGGTGCCTTTCACCCACTCTATCAAAAAGAGACACGCGAATTATCATTACTCCTGGTGTTGTCAGCATGAGAGGACTGTTATTGCGAAGTTGAATTTATCGATTTGATTACTAAAATTGAAAGGAATGGACGGCGCCGGAAGCATCCAGGAAACAAAAAAGCGTTAAAAAATAAGGAGAATATCCAGAACTTCAACCTCTCCTCTCTGGCGTTTGCCTTTTATGCCTAGTTGTAGAGCCTTTTTTATTACAGAGGATCGGTCATAAATAAGAAAGTTATTAAGAAAGTTTTGCGAATCGGATAGGGGTGAAGTTTTAGTAGATGAGCCTCGAGGTTTTTTTATTATTAGATTTTGAAGATGTGTGCTCGGAATGAGTAATTTCTTATCGTTTGCAGAGATGTTTTTCGACGCATGTGTAATGAATGACCATAAATCCTAACTATAGTAAGAATTAGGATGTTAGATTTAACTGCAATATGCGCATTTTTTGGCTAAATATCTATATTTTTTAATCTATGCTTTAAATACCTCCAGTATTTTAATTTATCTTTGAAATGTATGCCACCAAAACATATTACTTTATGCAGTGGCGTAACGGAGAACATTTGGGCCCCCCTGCAGTCAGGTTTTGCCACCCCCCACCCCCCGTCGAATTCTACAAAGAATAGGCACTTGCGTCAGTCAGGCTTTGGGCCTCTTAGAACCCTGGGCCCCGCGATGCGGGGTTGCGGGGGTGTACGTTACGCCACTGACTTTATGAAAGGGATGGGCAGATTTTTCTAGGGCACGGGTTCCTTATAATTTTTTTAAGGTGTCTCGGTCCAACCAGTGGCGTAGGTGTGGTGAGGTAAGAAAAAAAATTCTACAATATCTATTATAACTTAATTAAAATAACCGAGAGAGAGAGAGAGAATATGTACTTACCTATATAACTACAATAAAAAACTCACACTTTTAAAACCGCGTTAAAAGCAAAACGCAAGATACAAACATAATAATTATTGAAAATTAAATGAAAAATGAATAAATGGCGTTGCAAGTCATCTGAGAGTTAAAGTTTTTATTAGCGTGTATAATCAGTTATGTAATGTTCTTTGTGCCGTATATGTCGCAGGAAAATGATGAAATTAGGAATCTCATCCAAACCCCTAAGGGGATGATAACCCCTTGACGGTAGATGTTAAAATAACGTCTCTTCAAGGTCATTTCCCTGATAAAAGTAAGGGATTTGAACGAATCCTTGAGCTGTTTCTGTGAAATGATGAAATAATACAGTCAAAAGTTTAAAAGTGTTTATTCAACAAAAATGGTGCATTATTAAACGTAGAAGTAAGTAATACAACAATAGTTAATGAAATACAAATTATTTATTCGAAACTAATTAACCAATAATTAGAAAATCAGACTGGTATTTTTTGAAGCATGACAACTTTCCTCTCGGTTGCTTACGCACTAAAATATCAATCCCTATGTTAATCCTACGGTGCCAGTTTTTTAAAAATATGGGGTTGATATTTAGGGGATCGATAGTACTGCCTGTATGGTTAGGATTTACAAGGACTCGATCCCCCATGTGTTCCCCCCCATGTATAGCATTTTGCCAATAGAAATCCTGACTATATAGTTCATTTTATCATTTAACTGAAATAGTTCAGGGATTTGATAAAATCACTTGCATTCATCAGGGGAATGACCTTGAAGAGACGTTATTTTAACACCTCCCGTCAATGTATCCCTTAGGGATTTGATGAAATTCCTAATTTCGCAATTTCCTTGCGACATTATACATGTCTTCTGTGTGCGTCGTCTAATAAACCATAAGCTCTGAAAGGATGGACTGAATCATTGGAATAACATAAAACATAAAGGAAATAATCGTCCAATTGACCAAATGGGAATTAAAGATTTAGGAAATATAACAATAATAGCTACAAATATAATATTATCAATTGATGCATTTATTAGCTAGCCTTTCAAAATATACAACGAAAACATATACTTCTTAAATGCGTTTTTGCTATAATAGTCGGTAGAGTACTTAGTCTGCATGCTATCAGCCAATCTTGAGTATTTTCGTACAAATTACGAACTACTAATCTTCTGGAGGTCCCCCAAAAATGCTTTGGTGGTCCATCGGTTGCGACGCAATGCCCACCCCGGCTGTATGATAATCTTTAGTAATACAAATCAATTAAGAAAAGATATTGTTGCTCTTAAATACAAAATTATGATAGAAAATTGGGTCGCAAGTATTGAAAGTTTGAGAAGCACTGTATAAATGTATAGCATAGTTTTCTAATTATTTTACAACTTCATAATCTCTTACGATAATTTCATATTAATTAAATACTTTTGTCATACGTAATTGATAAGCAATTCGAAATCACGGTGATGGTTTTTAAAAGACCATACACAATTTAAAATTATAAAATAAATTTACAATTACCTTTGAAATGACGCTACTATCTATCCAGAATCAACTGCCACTTTTTTAGAAACAGTAGCAGCCTTTTTTACAACTGCTAAACTACCTCATACCTTATACATTACTAAACTACCTTTTTCCTAATACGTTACTAAACTACCTCATACCTTATACATTACTAAACTACCTTTTTCCTTATACGTTACTAAACTACCTCACACTTCATAAAAACCTCCCAAACTCTACTCTGAGACTGTTTCTCATACACTCCTTTCTCACTCCTGTCATACACATAACTCCCCAGCTATATCGTTAATACAATAGCAGAACAGTGCCATCTACTAAGTTAACAATCTTAGTCCTTTTTTTAAACATTAATTTAATTTTTTCGTAATACAGCCAAACTTCGGGTTTTTCTTCTACAAGAAAGACATTTTATATATAATAATGAAATTATTTATATTTCCAATTTTTTGTATGATTTTCAAAGTAGCGTGTGATTTAATTTTGTTCATTATGGTATTTAAAACTTCACTTAATCTTCCCTATTGATCCCTATCGCTTATCGCACCCTGAGGCAACACTAGGGCTCTTGGCGACTGAATACGTTAATTTTAAGCCATGATCGAGTGACGAGTACGACACCAGAGCCGCCACACCACGAACGGGTGAGTTTGAGCCCGACAAATTTAACCCTTTAACTGTCAATTAAAAGTAACAATTCGCATGCCAGTGCCACAGTTTTTCTCATAGGCGCGCACATTCGGTGAATTGGGGTTGAGAAAGGCACGAACAAGTAAACTTTCTTTGAAATAAATAATTTCTCTGAAAAAAATGTCAAGGTCATTTTATTGCATTCCAAAGTCTACGAGATTGTCTTACTGATAGCACGCAATGATAAGAATCGTACTTTGGAAGGACGGATATATACGTCTCGGGCGCTCACTGCGCCAGTTCAACAAGATAGATATATACGCTGGCGGCACTCAAGGGGTTTGTGTATCAGTCCCTCAACACATAGGGCTCTTGGTGACACTAGGTTTCGAACATGCAATTTGACTACGCCTACGACAGTTCATAGCCATGATCACTCAGATATAACGAGACTTTTTTTTTAAATTTATGAACATGGGGGGGGGAAGTAATTGGTAACATTTTGTGTTTTTAATGGAATGTTTCCTTTCCAGCAGATGTTTTGACTAACGAAAGATCTAACCAAAAATTTATCCATATCAATTACACGCATTAAATAACTCAACTAACATTAGCAATCTGTTTGATGTTCATTTTAAATAACTTTTCAGGTTTTATGTGTGTATAAAAACTGTCAGTTTGGTGACAAATAATACACTAGAGAGTTTGAAAAATATTCTTGTTTATTCCCCGATTCACAACACATAGTTTACACTAAAAATTCACACCACCAGAATTATTTATTCATCTGTGAACAATTCTGTAACTAAAAAAACTACTGTTAAATAAAAATACTTAGTTTATATTTTACAGTATTTTTTCTTAAGAATATCTCAATAAGTGACTCATTCACTTGTACTGTTGTTGAAAAAAACTGTAAAAGGAATGGACCAAATCCATTTAAATAAAAATAAAATATACGAGAAAAAATTCTAAAAGCGTATCTCTCAATCGATACTTAAAAACTCATTTTTATCAAGAAAACAAGATGCCTTGGAGAGTTATTCCTTTCATACTAAAAAAGAGCAAAATAATCCTCCCAAAACAAAAAGAACGTCACCTTGAAAAAAAGAAATAGAACAACAGCAACTAAATAGGAGGGGACATTTATCAGCCACTCGCATTGTTGTTGTGATAAACTCTTTCACGCCCTTTTATGATTGCTCCCAACAAAGCTGAACGGGAACAAAGTTGTATAAACGTTGTGCTTATCTTCAATTTCATCAACAAATGAACACATTTTGAGTTTCCGTCCAATTTTTTTAAATAAACCTCTTCGGATATACTCATAAAAGACCTGGAAGGTGCATTTTATGTCAAAGAGTAGATAAGGATGTGTACCTAACCTTATGAAGTACTTTCATATTTTTTTCATTCAATTATAGCTTATTTTCGGCAGCATTCTGGTGAAAGACGAAGAACAAAGAACAGGTTCTGCGTCACATTCTTGAGCTCAGAATGAAAAGAATTTTTATTAACCCTAACGATGTCTTTTTAATTAGCGATGAGGTACACGTGTATTTTTCTACAGTGAAGTTGTATAATAAAGAAATTTGTTCAATGCATTTTGGGAAATAGATTAAATGCTTGATTAGTTGTAAAGGAGAGCCACCAACTTAAAGAACTTTTACAACACATTGTAAGATTAATCTGTATTGTTCTTTAAGTTAACATAGTGTTCCACTCAGATAAGCCTACAAAGGTCGAATAATATTTAATCCATGATGTAAACAATGCTTAGTTGTTAATATATATTTTGTTGAAAATTTTTCAACAAAATAAACATTGAAGTTTTTAATTTACTACATTTTCTGATGATTTTTCAGTTTTCTACATTAGTGCATCTTTAATCAGTTTTTTATATTTGTTGCAATTTTTAAGTTATACCTTTCTATTCAGAATTTTATTCTAAGTCTGATTAAATAAGGATAAAGCATGTCTTCTTTATAAACTTTCTGAACGTTAAAAACAATGAATATAAATTTAAATAAAATTAGAGAATTTTAATTTAAATTTATATTCATCGTCAATATAGGTATTGTGATTGCACAAATGTTTTAGCAAATAAGAGAAACATATTTAAATTCTGTAAAATATACATATAAGCATTTTATATAGGAGGGATGTTACGGAGTTTTTTGTGTTGATAGAGCCCTGACCATCTCATTTTATGAATTAAAACTATACTGTTAACTATAATGCCCTTTATTAGAATCAAAAATATAAACTATATAAAAATTTTAAATTTGAAAGGGTAGACATATTTAATAGAATCAAAGTGGGATTATTCTCAATTACTTCTCACTACAATCAATTCAAACACAATTATCTCGATTATCACTACATACAACAAACACAGTCCGACGTGTTAAAACCTCTCCTAAGGAACTCTATTCTTAGTACAGCAAATCACTCGTTTTACGTCGGTTTCTCACTGAAGGAATTCAATTTCCTTTACCCCAAAACCAGTCCAGGGCTTCCAAAAACAAGGGACTTTCTCTTGCCCTGACCGCCTAGTTCGAGGGTCAATCACCTTCTCGTTACAAAACAGCAACCCTCCCCCGCAGACGCGGAAACGTCGCCAACTTTTAAAGAATCTACCGCCAAACAGTAGTACTACACACTACACAGAGTAATAAATTCACACAGACAAATTTACAACAGACTAGAACCACTGAAGGAGAAAATAGCAGGTGAGTTTATGCCAAGTTGCTTAATTAATGCGAACTTTACATGAAAATTAAGGATATCAAAGCAAAACATTTATGTATTTAAATTTCTTTTTATTTCAAATTGAAATAGTTTCATTTTTATTACTTTTTTAACTAAGAAAATTAGTTATTAATCTTAGAAATGAGATAATTGACAATAGAATTAATCCTTCCCTTTCCTTTACAGAAATCATTACAAATAACACAACTACCATAATTTAAAGCTATATTGCCAAGTTTCGTAGTTAAAATTTTAGTTACAACCCCGAAATATATCAAAGATTTGTCACAAGAAATACTGAGAGAGATTATTATTGCGAATAACAATCGAAAGATTATCGATATTCTCTCTTAATGCGGTGATTTTTTTAAGATTGACGCCTTCTCATCCGCTACCTTGGTACTATTTCCTTTTGGTTAAGAGACAAATAACTTAACAAAGAACCCCATAATTTTAGCTCTTTAGGCTTATATCTCATTTATCAAAGTTCCCCAATGTGCTATTTAAAACATTTAAGATTTCGTTCAATTTGAGGGCAACAACTCATATTAATTTCCACAATGAATACAGGACTTAACCACTGAAGATGAAAATCTTTGCCCACGAAGAGCAAGACTACCTAGACTAGGGGTACTCAGTGTTTTTTTCTACTGGGTCATGTCAGCTATCTCACGTGAGCCGCAACAGCAGGATAAGGGAGGGAGAAAAGCTTTCAGACCGACAAAACTTAGGAAATTTAAAATGTGGAAAATTGATCGAAATATTATAACTTCTGTGTTTTGCTTTCTTTTAATTATTATTTCTCATATATTTTTTTTGTTTTTGTCCTAACACTAAATATTAAAAGCATTTAAGAAACACTTCTTCACAATTTCTGCATCAGTAAACGGTTTCATATGATTACCAATAATAAGGGGCGTAGCTACCACCGTATGAGCCGTATCAATGATACAGGGCCTCAAGCTTCAGAGGGCCCGAAAACGCCTGAGCAAAAAAAAAATCGTAATTTGTTAAGGTATCCGACTACGTTCGGAACCGTGGTTTTAATAAAGTGCATATTTGGATAATTTTCATGATATGTAGTGTCACTTAGATTAGAATACATGCATAAAATTGTTTTAAGGACATTTTGACAAAAACAATTTATTTAAACACAATATTTTGGCAAACAATTAACTTAAAATAACCATTTTTCAAAATGTTCTCCTTTTGTGAAAAATGCTTCTATTATAATAATATTTTGCCTGTCTATAGCTCAGACCTCTGTACAGAGGCTCAACTATGATTTTTGAAAATTTCACATTATTTTCAGAGTTACAACCAATTTAAGAAGACTTGGCACCCTAAAAATCACTAACCTATCGTTTTTTTATTTTCATTTGATCTTATTCTTTGCATTATTATCTTTCGATTGATATATCACTTGTGCATGTCGGAAAGTTAGAAGTTGAATAAAACTTCATTTGAAAACAAATTAGGCAATTCAGCCACACCCCCTTTTTAGAAAAAAAAGCTAAAAAATGCGTTATGATAAAAAAATCTATTTTATAAATAGAAATAATAACTATAAAAAAGAATGTGTAGTATTAAAAGCAGAATATTTCCGAGGCAATACAATAATGTAATTTTTCTTCCTTGTGAAACGTGTGCATGTAAAATTTTTAAATTAAGGCATTTTATATTAATAATTTTATAATTTCATTTCTTATTCCTGATATATTTTTTATACAATAGTAATACTTTAATATTATAAGAAGAAAAACAGCTAAAATTTCTGTCGTGACAGAAAAAAAAAATTTTTAAAGTTTTTCTTGAGTTTTCTTGTGCAATTAGTACTCTCTAAAAGTTGATCATTTATAAAAATGTGTCGGTTGAAAACATATGAAAATGCAATTATTTTAAAGAAAAACGTATAAGTAATATCTGAAAGTGGTATTTTAAGTTTAATTAAGCTTATAATAATTATTTTTTCAGAATTATAAACTTTAAAGTGGTTTTTCTCAGTTTGTGTTTTTCGAAACCTTAGTGCATTCAAAATGCTACTCTTTCGACAATTATTTACCAATCACTTCCATTTTTTTCTTGCGTGTTGAAAATAAAGCATGTAATAAAATTAAGGATCCATTTTGCTATAAACTGAATACTTTTAAAAAAAATGTAAGACATGTTGGCTTTTTCGTTGATTTTAGCCTGTATATCAACATTTTATTTTTTTCTCGAAAACGAATGAAGTTATTCTAAAATCGATCCCTTAAGTTGTTTAGATTATCCATAACAGTATTATAAAAAAATTTCAGGTCAAAAAATTAATTTATACAAAAGGAGTAGGATTTTAAAATTTTCCCAATTTTCTTCAAAAAATTAAAATTTTTAAAATTGTGTGAATAATATATGAAAATTTTCCTCTGGTAACATTTTCTTGAATAGAAACATTGTATAAAATGTTAAAATATAATTTTTAAATACGTAAATAAAGAAGTTTGCTCAAAGGGTGCCAAGTCCCCTTAAATAATCATCAGCGCTTTTTTTCTTAGAATTTCTCCCCTCTGTTGTCGTATAACATGGATAAACCCACTTCTAAGTTAAATATTTCACAAATTCTAGTTGAGCCTCTGTACAGAGGTTTGAGCTATATACAGGCAAAATATTATTATAGTAGAAGCAATTTTCACAAAAGGAGAATATTTTGAAAATGGGTCATTCTATGTTCATATTTTTCAAAATATTGTACTTAAACAATTTTTTATTGCATAACTATTCTTAAAACAATTTTATATCCATTTTGTAATCTAAGTGACACTAAATATCATAAATATTATCCATTTACATGCTTTTTCAAACTCACGGTTTCGAACGTAGTCGGATACCTTAAAAGGATAAAAACGAGCCCCCATGGAATTATGATACAGGGACCCCGAAGGACTAGCTGTACCAGTGCCAATAATACCGGGTGGGCAAAAAGTCCGTAAAAACTTTAAAAATTCATAAAATCCGGAGAAATGAACGAAAAAAAACCTGTTTGCAGGATCAGCATTAGTATGTCACGGGATTTTTTTTAAGCTAGAAAAAAAATAATTCGAAAATCATCCGGTAGGTGGCGCTGTTACAAGTGTCTGTGGTGGAAATATGCAAATTAGACGGCTATAAAAACCTTTGCTCTCAATGAATCCACATTCATTTCACCATTACAAACAGTGAATGTGAACAAGGATGCTCAGTGCGCCGGATAAAGCTTTGTTGGTGAAGTTATTTTACATGAACGAGGAATCAGCGACCATTGCCTTGCATAAATCCCGAGTTCAGAAAAATGTGAAGAGTGGAAAAGGCTCTTTAACACCTGCAGGTCTCTTAAAGCTTGTTAAACGTTTTGAGGAAACTGGAAAGTTGGAAGATCGAGCACGAGCCGGATGACGATGCTTGAAAGAAGAACGTGCACCCTGCATTGCTGTCGAAATGGAAGCGATTGCGTCCAAAGCAGCTTCAGGGACGAGCAGTGCTCGTGAAGCTGCCAGACGATTGGGCATACCACCATCATCTGTCAGCAATATTCTTTGTCGAATCCTCCAGCTGTACCCGTACAAATTGCAATCGTGCCATGAACTTTTGCCAGCAAATACCGCACAGAGGGAAGCATTTGCGAAGTGGGTCTTCTCTAAAATGGAACAGGTTCCCACCTGAGTTTTTAACATCTTGTGAACAGATGAAGTTCATTTCTCGCTTCATGGTGACGTTAACAACCATAACTGTCGCATTTGGGCGACCTCTAATCCACGTGAGTACACACAGAAGCCATTGCATTCCCCAAAAGTGACAGCATGGTGTGATTTCACGGGTTCATTTATCATAGGACCCTTCTTCTTTGAAACGCAGAGTGCCCAGTAAATGGATGGATAACGGAAAGGGTAAATACTCAGCGTTATCTAACGCTTCTGCGGGAGACTGCCGTGCCATGTTTAATTCAACGAGGTCAGATTTCGAATGTCACGTTCATGCAGGGTGGAACAACCAGTCACACTGCTTACCCGGTTAAGGCATTCCTGATACAGACGTTCGGGGAAGACAGAATCATTAGCAGATGTTGCAGGTACCCATGGCTCCTCGGTCTCCAGATTTAACACCGGCAGACTTCTGGTTGTGGGGATATTTGAAATCTCGCGTGTATCTATCCGGTCCATCAAGTCTGTCGGAACTGAAAGATGCGGTCCGCAGAGAAGTATCCTCCATACATCCGGACATGTTGCACTCTGCCGTTGCTGGATTTGTCACTCGTCTGGAATGTCTTCTACCCTGTGGTGGTGGTCATGTGGAACATATTCTGGTGTAATAAAGTTGTGAAAGTTTTCTGTTCATTATTTATGCATTGTTTCTTTGATTTACGTACATCAGCGCCACCTACCGGATGATTTCTAAATTATTTTTTTTCTAGCTTAAAAAAAATCCCGTGACATACTAATGCTGATCCTGCAAACAGTTTTTTTTTCGTTCATTTCTCCGGATTTCCTGAATTTTTAAAATTTTTACGGACTTTTTGCCCACCCTGTATAACAAACTTCATAGGGTTACCGCTGTGATATTACCATTGACAAAACACTTTGTTGCTGTTGCAAAGATTATTCAAGAAAGCCTATTTATCTCCTCTTGAAAAAGATCTTCGAGAGAAAGTGTCATTGAAATTATTCCTGTTTATTGGTATTTTTTACATACAGCCTTTTCGTGACAAATCAAACAATTACTGATTCCCATGTTTGTTTTTCACTACAATATGGACAGCTTCCCAATCGTCTTTAAACGATATATTTCTTCGAATATTTTTAACTTGCAAGATATGAGATAGTTAAAAATCATCTCCAAACATAAATTTGTCGCTACTTCACACGGTTTCAGTGTTATCACTAACCTTAATCGTTTCAAATAGAAAAAGAATATCAATACGCACCCGTACGGCATCGACAGCAAAAAGCAAAATTTATATATTTGATTTCTTTACAATTAAATTTCCCTTCAAATTGTAAATACATTGTTCTCGAATAAGTGAATTTCTCAGAGCAATGGGTCGCGACTGAAACACATAAAAAGGCTCGATGGGCTACATACGGCCCACGTGTCACAGGGGGAGAATCACTGACCCAGACTTTTAACTCAAAATATTTTCCCTTTCGGTTCAACTCATCATCCGTATTACTCAACAACAGTACATTTAAGAGACTCATTTCTAGTCCGGTGTACAATCTTAGTTTAGTTCAGTGCTTCTCAAACTTTTAGTATTTGCGACCCAGTATTCAATCATCATTTTCATCGTGCCCCCCTCCATACAAATAACAATGCACTAAATTCAAGAATATTCTAATTTGAAGCTAAAGTTACTATGTGGCTTTAACCTCTTAAGTGCCACCGGCATATATACACGTCTAGCTCAACCGATGCGTCGAATGCCCCGGAGGCATATATACGCCTTTCCGAAGCACGATTTTTCCCGTTCATTGCTATCTATAAAATTGTTTTCAAGGCTTTGGAATGCAATAAAAGGATCTTGACAGTGTTTTCGAAGGATTTACTTATATCAGAGGATTTCCTTATTTTTTATTCGTTTTTTCCTCCCTTCTTCCCAATGCATCACATACGTACGTCTACGTGAAAACCGGAGGCATTGGAAAGTGAATCACTTACCTTTTTTAATCTGCAATTAAGGGATTATTTATAAACCGAACAAATTATCAAGATAAGTGTTAATTTTCGTATGTAATTTTATATGACAAGCCCATGGGGTCACTTGTGATTATTAGACGTGTTCTTATTTAGTATTATTAAAATAATTATCAAATACATTATGCAGTACTGATACATTTATAAGTGTATTATATCAGTGTAAATGTCAATTTTATTTTTTATTATGCCAGAATCTATTTTGTTTGTTTCCTTTGAGTAAATTAATAATTTTTAAACCAATCTTTTGTTTTCGACTTTTCAATATGATTGCGCCTTCCCCCCCCCTGCAGAGTTATCACGCCCCCTAAGGGGTCGCACTCCACAGTTTGAGAAACGCTGATTTAGTACATTAATAGCCACGATGCCCATTTGGGATTTTATATGCAACACTCGTCGGCACAAATATATTTGTTTATTTGGTACGCCAGCAGTTTAGTTTCAAACATTCTATATATATGTCAGGCAGTATTGTGGGTAGCAGAACGTGTGTATTCTGTGCTTCGTTTCTTTACACAAGCACACAAATTTGAAATTGGTCTGTATATTGAACGGAACAGCATTATCATATTTGAAGCATTTGGTTAGGTTTTTATATTAAACTATATTTATATTATAATGAAATACTTAAATATATACAATTTAGAGGTTATAGTAACGATCTATTAACTTACTTAGCATTTTGTTTTCTATTTAATTTTTTTTTATTATTTTGCAACAATACCTATTCGGGTATTGTAGCTGATATCAAATAATTTTTTCTTTCTTATAGAGAGAACTTGAATGTTAAAAAAAAACAAAATAAAAAATCCTGGGAAAGGTGATATACTCTTTTTTTAAACAAGAATAATCGACACAACAGTTGTAAATGCCTGCATACTTTATTGGAATGCTAACAAAGTCATGCCATTATTGGAATTTTAATGATTTTTTCCGGTGAACATCTCTTTCTAAACCAGTACTTCTCAAAACTTTCAATATTGGTGACCCAATATTCAATCCTAATTTTTATCACGCCCCCTTCCCCCTCCATACATTAACGATGCATTGAATTCAATAATACTGTACTTTGATGCTAAAGCTGCAATATACGACTTAAACCTCTTAAGTGCCGCGGCGTATATAAACGTCTCGCTCAATCAATACGTAAATTTCCACGGAGATATGTATATACGTCTTTCCGAAGTACGATCTTTTCTATGCACTACTATCCATAAAATTATTCCAAAGGCTTTGGAAGGCAATAAAAGGACCTTGACTGTGTTTGCGAATGATTTTTATATATTTCAGCTAATTTCCTTATTTATTCCTTTTCTTCCCACCCCGCAATACATCACGCACGCGTGTCTATGTGGATAAAAGTGGCATTGGGGATCGAATCGCGTAACTTTTAATCGACAGCTAAGGGATTAATTGTAAACCGTACAAATTATCAAGATAAGTGTTAATTTGTGTATATAATTTTATATGTGGCAAGCCCATCGCTTCCCTTGAAATTATTAATCTTGTTCTTAACTTTGTATTGTTAAATTAATAATAAAATATACAGTGTACTGTACTGATACATTTATAAGTGTATTATATCTGTGTAAATGTGTTTTTTATTTTTTATTACGTCAAACTTTATTTAGTTTGTTTACTTTGAGTGAATTAAAAAAATTTAATATTCCTTTGTTTTCGACTTTTCAATATGCTCGCGCCTCTCGTAGAGTTATTACTCCCCCCCTCCCTTCGGGGGAGGCACTCCCCACAGTTTGAGAAACGCTGTTCTAAACCTAAAATACATGGAAGACTTTCAATACAAAAGCACACTTCAAAACGTGTTCCCAAAAACATAAGGGCGTACTCAATAGGGCATTACTTAGAGAGAACTCTTAAAAAAATCCAAAGAAAATGCGCAGTGTTGAAAAAAGTTAAGAAAATAATTTGATAAATTTTTTACGTCGGGTTACATGTGGACTGTATGAAAAAAGGAATACACATCAACTATTTGTGTATGCATAAAATAAAGTATATTACTAAAGAAAGTTTCTTATTTGTTTTTTTTCTATCACTCAGCCTGTCACAATTTCGCTTTGGAACTTTTTCAAAAACATCAAATGTTTTCAGAGGAAAAAAGAAGCATAATTTGAGTATAATTATACCTTTATACATTTTTTGGGGTATACATATATATATATATATATATATATATATATATATATATATATATATATATATATATATATATATATATATAACTTATCCAGTAAAAAATATTTTTTATTGGCAGGCAATGGATTAATAGTTTTGTTCCTTTTAAAAAATATTTTATGCAACCTGAAGGAACTACCAGAAGATTACCGTCATTTAATTTTATTTCAATAACACACGCACAAATCACGATTTCCACTTCAAGCTGAAGACTAGGTCACCGATACGAGATTAAATTCGAAGGAAGCTTTCAAGAACAATTGATTTATGAAGGGATAATTGCTTACTGAGAGGAGTTAAGAGAGAAATTAGTCCACACACACGCACTAGTCGCAAATGAAGAAAGATTAACTGCTGCTTTATCTTTTTAACAAAGAACTCATATGTACCTGACCTGCGCTAACTTTCAACATTGCAATCTAATTTCGTCTCCTTATGAGAACCCTAAGTCACATTAAAATGTAGTCAGTCCCTGAATGATTTTTGAAGGTAAATATTTGCTGTTTAACTTTTCAATATACAGCATAATTTGATGAAATAAATTAACGGGATTAGTTTAATCACTTTTCACAGGAATATCCATCTGTTTCTGTTATTGGAACATTTTATCCAACAATAAATAGTAAATTTAATCCATTTTCTTGAGTAATAGCTTTCAATTGAAAAATTAATCTCTTAAATATATTTTTACAAGAATATTTTTGTTTTGCACTAAAATAAATGAATACACTAAGGCCCTTTTGATTCTTAGGCTGTTTGAATTTAACGCTGTTTGCGCTTTAAAAATGAACTTAAGATGTGACATTTAGAATTTATTCAGCTTCTACAATTTCACAAAATATGAATTAGAATTTTTGCTTTTTGTTTGTTAAGAGTTTAAAACTTTTTTTCTAAATAGTTTCTTTTATAATTCTAAATTTTTCGATTTGAATCTTTGAATCTTAAATAGCGGTGCCACGAGCCCTAATATTACAATTGTGAAAAGTCTGCTTTTAGGCTTTATTTTTCAATTTTTAAATTTAATGCAAGTTATACATTTAATTTGAAACGAATGAAATATCTTACAAGAATAGAAAAATATTGTATGAATTAATTGAATTTCAGATTACTGAACATTGTTTTAAAAAATGTTTTTAATTTGAAAATTTACTACCTGAATATAAAAATATGTGTCTTAAAAAAATTCACTAGTTGCTTTGAATACAGAAAAAAAAAAATTAAAAGAACGCCTTATACTAAAACTGTCAAATAAAAATGCTGTTTTAAAAACTCTATTCGAGACTCTCTTACAACTGTTTCATTTAAAAAATTAGATTAAAGCCCGTTATAACGAAGTAATAATCACGCCCGTGATGAATGATGTAGCAATCAAGGCGCATGCTCACACACACAAAGTCTTGATTTCATTAAAAGACTTATCTTGTAGATGAGCGAGAGCATGTCAAATAGGTTTAGGCTCAAATTCCTCACATTGGCAGGGTTTGAAAGTTCGGAATGTGGATAGCACAGAATTCGTCCTCGTTTGTAATGCTAATTATTTTACTGCTAATTTTGTAAATGATGCCTAAAATGTTTGCCTTGCATACAAATAATGACAACTTAATGATAAGCTAAATATAGTTTTCTTTCATGCATAGTAAAACATATCAGTGCAGTCGAATCTTGAAAAACAAATAAGAAAGTTTTTGGTATATTTAGTGTAATGAAAAAGCCAGAAAACTCTCTTAAAATATCAAGTCAATCTCGCTAACAGATTGTGACTGCTCCAAATTTGGTATAAATGGGAATCATTTGGAAATTACAGCCTTAGTTCCCATAATTTGAATGCAAGAATGAATTCAATCATTAGTCCTTGTGACCAACTTAGATAGTCTTATGGAAGTCTTATAATTAGTGGTAGAATTCTCAGTATTCATAAGTGGTGTTATAATTCTTAGTATCGATAAGTATGTATATAATTTTCCTAATATGAACATTTTCTGATTCGTTATTCTTTTTAATCGTTCTAGATCCGGGAAAGGCATTAAGTCGACCGCGATTGACCGGTGGACCGCCAAGACATTTTGGAGTGACCGCTTTTACTAAGACCTAATAATCATTCCATCATGCGAAGGTCTAGAAAAACAGTATTTATTCGAATCTAAGCCGCCACTATCTAAGTACTGCCCCAAATTCTCAACAAATATTTGTGAAAATTGAAAAATAGTCTAAAATGGTTTATCGATATCCAAGTTTACAAAATTAAAATATATTTAAGAGGAAAACTGATAAGAAGGGAATAATTGGTTATTTTATCAGTATTATACACTTTTAAATACCTGCACGAAGCTGTAACTGCTATAAGTACCCCATCCAACAATTTTTTTTTTCGTGTCCGATTTTCACTTGCATTCATTGGAGAAAAAAGACGGTTTAGATTCGAGGAAATATGGTATTCAAAAAAATACGGAGGAAAAAAAATCGAATTATAAGAGAAAATTTCGTTGAAAAGAAAATGCACTCCCCTGTTTGGAGGTTATTTTACGATGAAAATCGTAAAATGTTCTTGGTTCCATGAAAAAATTCGCTAACTAGAGAAATTAGTAAAATAGAGATTCGTAAAGATGTAGGTCCGGCTGCCTTGTATGCCTTCTTTTAGCTCACTACACCTACGCCACTAGTCTGACCGCAACACCTTGAAAAAATTAGAAGTAGCCCGTACCCTGGAAAAGTCGGCCCACTCCTGTTCTAGATGGAATCAAAGCGCGAATATTTCTTTTAAACACAGATATGAAATTGTATAAAATACGTTTAGATATATTCCGAAATATAGATTTTCTATAAAATAACCTTTATTATATTTGTAAATAAAATTCATTAAAGCAATGCTTCTCAAACTTTCAATATTCGTGATCCAATATTCAATCATAATTTTCCCTCCATATAATAATAATGTTTTGAATTCAATAATACTATACTTAGACGCTAAACCTCTTTATACGACTTTAACCTCTTAAGTGCTGCAGGTGTATATAAACGTCTTGCTCAGCAAGTGCGTTGATTGCTCCGGACGCATATATACGTCTTTCCGAAGTATGATCTTTTCACTGCTATCCAAAAAATTATTCCGAAGGCTTTGGAATGCAAGTTTATGACCTTGCCAGCGTTTGGGAAGGAATTACTTATTTCAGAAGTTTTGCTCATTTATTCCTTTTATACCCCCATCCCCAGTGGTCCGTCGCCAAAAGCCCTCGTGTAGCTGAACAGTGCGACGTTAATATTCAATCAATCAATCAATCCCCATCCCCAATACACCACATACGCTCGTCTACTACGTGTTAAACGGAGGCATCAGGAAGCAGCTCGTATAGTTTTTAATCAGCGTTTAAGAGATAAATTATATACCTCCATACGAATTATCCAGATAAGTATTAAGTTTTGTTTTTAATTTTATATATGACAAGCCCATCGGTCACTGGTAGTTATTAAACAAGTTTTTAACTACGTATTGCTAAATTAATTATAAAATACATTGCGCATTCCGGATAAATTTATAAGTGTATTATAGCAGTGTAAATGTATATTTTATTTTTTATTATGTCAATGTATTTTATTTGTTTACTTTAAGGAAATTAATAATTTTTTTAAATAATCTTTTGTTTTCGACTTTTCAACGTGCTCACGCCCCTCTGCTAGGGTTATCACGCGTCCTACGAGAGGAGGCATGCCCCACGGATTGAGAAACACTGCACTAAATGGAGTTTTCTTTAATCGTAGTTACCGTTGTTATCCACTCTCTATATTACATAACTTTATTCTATTAAATTTTAAATTAAATGTATAGTTAAAGCTTATATGATGAAATAAAAATGAACATCCATAAATCATTATTTACATATTTATCAGCATTAATCCCAGGAAAAAAATATTTTATTTGGAATATTTAAGAAACTTGAACATCTCACTACAACCTTAATCGCAGCTGATAGATTCGTTGTTGGATACAGTAATATTGGGATTTTTTTTATTTGAGATGATCAAATATGAACAGAAGGAATAATGCAGGTTGTCAAACTTTACCTTGGGCAAATTTAAAACTTAAATGTGACCTAAAAGTTAAAGAGTTGATGTATCAATTTAAAATAATCTTGTTTCGTAATTCAAAGTACCTCCCTAATGGTGATGAAATCCATTAAATAAAATAAACTTTTGAGATTTTTACTATAAACAAAAATCACAAATTATGTAGATTTTCGTCTAAGATCCGAAACAAACGATTAACTACGACATAAAATAAAATAAAACAAGTAAATGTGTTCAATTTAGTTTTTCAAGTAATTATATATTATTTTAAAATTTAATTATCTACTCTCCCTATTATTATAAACTTGTTTTCCATTATTCGCTTTATATATACATTTTAAAAAAATAACTTTTCTAGGATACAAAAAAAAAATTAAATTACAATACACGCTCATGCAATAGCATATTGAAGCTTAAATATTCTCTGAAATTTTTTTATTGTAGAGTAAAATTATGCATTCTAAATATTTATAAGTTTATTTAAGATTACTTTTAAGAAGATTAAAATTTATGAGCACTTTGAAAGTGCTTGAAGGTATTAAAACAATCACTGGCAGATGCTGTAGGGGGAAGTACCTAGATAGCTTAAAGATGAGTGTCATATTTTTACGTATTTATTCATTGTGCCAAAAATATTATATTAACTTTTCTAAGCTTTTGCTTTCAAAATAATCCACTTAATATTTTCTATTTATTTTCACTTATAGTTTATTGCAATTATTTTTAATCAAGTGTGTTTCAAAAATTCTCTCTCTCTCTCAACATAAAATAATATTTTATTATATTTTCTAAATTTACATGAAAATTGGGCAGCAACATTTTAAAATCAGTTGTAGTTACATCTGAAATAAAACACAACTCCATTATATTCGACGATAAAAATGAGTTTTTTTACAAAAATAAAACTATTCATGAACATAAATTTTGAACACCCCCTCTTTTCCTCTTTTTTTCTGATTTTTGCAACTGAAAAAAAGTCTTTTAATTCATTCTCTGATAAAGTGTTACCTACCTGGTTCATTTTCTATAATATAATCTTGATTTTAACTTGAATGTGTATAAAAAAAGCCTACAAAAGCCAAGTTTTTGAAATTTAATTAAAACACTTTTAACAGAAAATTCATTATCTAATTAGAAATATATGCCATAGCTTATGTTTCCGTAATTTAAGAATGCAATCTGATCACTCGTAAATAGCAATAACAATGGAAAAAATTAATTAAAGAAATCTTTCTTTTTTCGGCTTTTAACAGTAATATATAATTTTTTGTAAGAAAATAAGGTGCTTCTCTCTAAAAAGAATCCTATGTGTGCCTGCAAAAGCCTATACCTGAATCATGCAAATCATAAAATCAACGAGCAAATGAGTCAACTAGTAAAGCATAATTTAAGTAACAATTTAGATGTTCATGTTTTACTGCTGTCCACGTAGTAGCGCCAAGGAGAGGAACAGCTAATATTGCCACTACGACGTTTCCGTAGGTTTTATAACCAAATGAATGACATTTTCGAACAGGGTCACATAGTCGGTATGTGCCAAGCTAGTTAATCTTATGAAGCAAGAAACCGCCATATGCACGGTATTAAAGTCCTGTAAACGGTAGCTACAAAAGCAACACAAAGCAATGGTAGGAATAATTACTGTAAGGAACTCGTAGGCTTGTGCACGAATGCTAGACATATAATTTTACAACAAATTCGAACTACAATCCAACGTACAACAGGTGGCTGCTGTAGCCCTATGGTCACGAACTCGCGATTGTAATGTCCTGAGTTCAATCCTTGTACCAGTAATGTCTCGCTGTGTAGAAGGACTGATGCACGTTAACCCTCCATCTACCACATTATGATTTACTGAAGTTTTTTTCATGTAATATTTTTTTGGATCACTACATTGAAAATTAAGGGATATTCATAAACAAAATGCTCAACCTTCTGAAATTTAATCCGCAGGAGCTAATTAATTAATTAAAGATATTCAACTGTAAAATAAATTATATACACTGTTCACTTAAAATAAATAGTCTCATAGTTTTCTAAGGTCTTCATTATTATACAAAAAAAAATAAGACACTTAAATTTTGACATAAACTATTTTTTTCGGGACATAAATGATAATCTTCACAATTCGCTGAAAACGCCGTCAGTTAAAAAAGGAATTTCTGCTATAAAACTATTCGCCCTTCCCGCTAAAATACTCATCATAGAACCCGTGATGCCATTCATCTTGAAAGAGTTGATTTCAAAGAATATTCCTGAGAAGTATCGTCAGAATATTCGTAAAAATAGTTATTCTACATAATTTTAAAGTGAGTTGTACTTATAAGTACCGTCGGTAGATAAAGGGTTAAATTTGTTCGAAACTCAAAGTTCTCTAATTAGCGTTGTGGGGTAGTTTGTAGAGAAAGGGATACCAGCTCTTCACTTAACCGAGTTTCGAATCTCGAGATCCGTCTCCAATGGCCCTCTTGTTGCTGAAGTTAATGCCAAGTCGATTCTCAATTCGCATCTTCGGAGTGCCTCTGGGCTCTTGATATTCTTTCTTAGTCAGCAAAGCAACTTCTTTCTTAGCCTTATTTGTCACCAATCGAACATAAATGTAACTTTGTAGATCGTCAGATATAGGAAGCTTAAAGCATTGAAGAACTAGAGCAACAATTGATGAACACCTACAGAATATTTTATAAGATGAGAATATTATTTATCTATCCTTACAACGACGTATATAAGCATGCAGCAAGACTAGAAGAGGTTTCATTAATTTTAGGCTTTAGCATTCAATGTAAAATTGTCCAACATTCATGGTTCCTAAGACTAAAAATTTTAATAGTTTCACTGCCAATAAATTTTTCACGTGTTTAATTTTTGAAAAAAATGTTGTTTTCTTCATGATACTACATTTTTTTTGCTGACAACCGAAAGGCAGGCAAAATTGGCTGTACACATGTGTCGTTGCTCAAATCTTGGTGAGCCAGTCTTCTTGGCCGACTTCTCTATGCATCAACTACTCTTAATTTTAAATGCTCTCGATCCGAAGAAGTCACCGGGACCAGATAACATGCACGGGGTTATGATTACTCATCTTGGTCCGAGCGGCACTCAACGTCTGCTGGATATATTTAATCAATCTTGGAAAAGTGGCCGACTGCCTCACGAGTGGAAAAAGAGCCACTATCATTACCATTAGGAAACCGGGCAAGGTACTCAGTTCTCCTGAGAGTTATCGGCCGGTTGCTTTGACAAATATACCATGTAAAATCATGGAAAGAATGATGTAAAGAAGACTCGCCTACTTTCTAGACAGCAATAATCTGCTTCCACGGGAACAATATGAATTTAGGTGAGGACATAGTACAGAAGATCACATTTTGTACTTTTGTCAATGTGTCAGAGGTGCCCAAAATTTAAAAAAAACCGACCAATCATACAGCAGCAGCAATTTTAGACTTATCTAAAGCTTTCGATACGGTCTGGAGAAACAAGCTCATTCTTAAGATGTTTGATGTATTTGGAATAAAAGGAAAAGCTCTGCCATGAATCTCAGATTTTTTGAAATCTAGAATTATTCGTGTTAAGTATAATAAGTCTCTTTCCAAGGACTTTAAACTCAGCCAAGGAGTTCTTCAAGGATCAGTACTCAGTCCTACGCTCTTCTCTATGTTTGTGGTTGGAGTGGAAAAGCTGATTACTGAGAATAGCAGCATTGGTTTATTTGCAGATGATATTGTTCTTTGGCACTCGAGTCACGACATACCGTCTAATCTTTCCCAGTGCCTAAGAAGAGTTAATGACTTTGCAACTAACCTCAAATTATCCTTTAATCTCACGAAGTCTATGACCAGTTTTTTTACCACCAATAGACATCTATATAAATATCAACCAACTGTTTTTATAAAGGATCAAAAGCTCTTATACGTAAAACATCCTAAATATCTAGGTTTTACCTTAGACCAAGAGATTCTTTGCAATTGACATATAGAGGATTTGATTTTAAAAAGTAGAAAAGGCCTTAATATATTAAAATTCATCTGTGGACGTGATTGGGGTGCAGATGCCTCTACTCTTAGAAAATTACCTATACTACCTTAATTAGACCTGTTTTGGAGTTTGGTTCTGCCATTTTCTTTATTGCCTCAGATTCTAACCTTAAAAAACTTGAAAGAATACAGCTTAGTGCTGCTAGAATCATCGCAGGCCTTCGTAACAGCTGTCATAACTTAGTTCTATATGAGTGCAATATTAAGCCTTTAAATATGAGAAGAAACTATAGTTTGACCAAGTACTTCAACAAACTGCTCAGTTATGGGGATCAACATAGAACCTCTCAATACTTAAAGCATTGGAAGGATAATCAAAGGTTGAAACAAAATAGTCCCTTCTCCCAGGCACTTGCACAAAACTTGAGTTTTAATGTGGAACACCACAGCTTGACTTCATTCATCAACCCTGTCCTTGGACTCCAGCGGGTCACGTTCCATTATAATTTAATGCCCAATGTGAATAAAATGTCTGACCACCCCGAACTTCTTAAGCAATTGGCTCTGGAGGTGATTGATGGAATTCCATTGGATGCAGCCAAGATCTATATTGATGGCAGTAAGGGAGAGACAAATACTAATGGCAATGGCGGCTTAATTGAACTACCTGGCCTCGTCATCAAATTTCAGAGAAGAAATGCTGACCATGCTTCTGTCTTTAGAACGGAGCTAATAGCTATCATGTGTGGTCTTTCATTTATTAACAACATAAGAGATCTAGCTGTTTCTGAAATTTGGATACTGACAGAGCCGATCATCCATCCAACATTTATCGAATTGGCCATCTATGGGCGACAGCACTAGCAGGAGTATTCTTCAGCTTTTTCAACAGCTTTCGGATCGGCACCCTATTCATCTACAGTGGGTCCCTTCTCATGTAGGCCTTCTCGGGAACGAAGTTGCGGATGACCTTGCGAAGGGGGCTACAAGCAATCCAGTGGATCTGGAAAACCACATGGTCCTTACATCGACTGAGATCTACTCCAGGGCTAAAGAATTAATATGTAGAACCTGGGTAGTCCCTCCTGTACATCCATGGTACTTTCAAAGACACCCTAGATCCGCCATATCATTCAAGGGTTCCCCATCATATCAAACGGCATTCTCACGATTTTCGACTGGTCACCTGAGGTGCATGAATTTTGAGGGTGGCAAAAGAAGCTTCCCAATTTGCCCCAAATGTAACATCAGTCAGTTTTCTCCTCAGCACATTCTTCAATGTCTAGGGTTTTCCTGTGAGGAGGCTGTTGCCCCCCCTGCTGTTCTTAGACTTTGTACAGATTTATGGACTCATGGATCTGGTCTATTTTCACAAGACCAGATGGGGATTAGTCCCACCACCACATTTTTTTCCTTAAAAAAAGTATGATACTATAAGCACCCTCTTATCTAATTTTGTTTCAACCTTCCAATTAACAAAGGAAAAGACTCTTGAGGCTTTTAACGTGAATTTTTTATATCTATTACCTGCAGTGATTTTCTTTAAATAATCTGTACACTTAAGTAAAAGGAATTAATGGTGTTATAGCTTTCTATGTGCCTAGTGATTACTTTTTAATCTTGTGCTCTACGTTAGATTATATTTCGTAAACTTTTGCTTGGTTGACTACATTATTGTTCTATTAAGGGTTCTCAATTTTGTTTGCACAAGTAGGTATCATGATTTTGATATAAATTAAAATATCTTAGAAAAAACTTTAAACTGCTAATTTTTAGTTAATTTTTTCCCACTTAGAATTTATAGGCTAAAAAACCGATTTCCATTTCATTTTTATTACAATTTGTTCAATTTTATCTTATCCAATATTAATTGTATTTCTAATAAATCTTGAAATAAATTCCATTTTTTGTATTTCATAAAACTATTTGATTGATTTCTACATTCGTATAAATAAATGAGGACAGTTATCATATAAATTCGAATAAATAAATTGATTCTAAATTATTTATATTTATTTCTCTACATCTTGCCTTAAATGATGACTCTGGCAAATAAATAAGATTATGTATGGAGTTGTTTGATGTAGTTTTTCAAAAAATTTCGTACATAACAAAATAACTATAATTAATAAAAATCATTAGTTAAAAACATTTACAACATTAAAAATTCATAAAGCGTTCTATCCCAAAAGAATTACCAAAAATGTAAAGAATTTAAGACATTTTAAATAGATTAGAACTCAACTCAAACTCATTGGCGCAACAGCCCATGATGGCCAGGGCCTGCTGTGCCCATCCCAATATACATGACCATTGGGTGCTGAGGTGCATGAGCAGATGCCCCGATCAGGTGGTCAGTCTGAAGCGAAACCCCCAGTGCTTAAGTCCCCAAGCAAGCTTGGTATTTATTGACCTACTGCAGTAAGGATGAAAGGTTGAGTCGACCTTCAATAGAATCCGGACCTGTGGTGTAGAAGCGAGATACGCTACCACTCGACCACTGTGCCTTCAAAGAGATTATAGACCTTTAAAAATTGTTGGGTAGAAATTTTAAAATAATATAATTTGGCTCCTTTTAAATAAAATGTTTTGAAAATACTTTCCATATAATATTTTTCTTATATTTATGTGGTACTATATTTATGTTTTATGTAAATAACATTTCAATTTTCAGTTAAGTCTATTTTTGTGCTTAGTATATATTTAACTTAATTTAATTCATTTGCGTGCGATACCCCACGAGGACCAAGACTTACTATTCCCAACTCAGTATAAGCGACCTTGAGCCCTGAGGTGCATGAGCTGATTTTCCGGTCAGGTGGTCAGCCTGACACGAAACCACAACGTTAAGTTCCCAAGCAAGCTTGGTACTCACTTTATCGACCCACTAAAGGGATGAAAGCCTGAGTCAACCTTGCCCATGCCAGGTAAACCTCGGACCTGTGGTATGGAAGCACGATGCACTAACCATTCAGCCACTGGGCTTCTTACTATATATTTATAATATTTTAATTTTCAAAAAAGTCTGTTTTGGCTTTTAATCTGAATCTCGAAAGTTTTTTGTTAAATATAGTTAACATCAAAAACAGTCCTGAATATTTTCAAAACAACTCCCCCCTCCTTAATTTTCTCATTATCTAAACTATTAAAATCAGAAGGTAAACAAACGTATCTATGAATATAGCTCAATTTTCTCACGAACCACACGACGCAGAAACTCGCCGAGGGTACCAAAATTTCGGGAATGATCCGAGGAATCCGTATTGACCATTTATATTCCAATGTTCCAATTAGTCAAAAAGATATTAATTAAAAACCTTAAAACGCACAATTAGTACCATTTCTCACCACCAAGGGAAAATTCGGAACTTCTTTTTTTCAGACGTTTTTAAAACGCGATCTAATTTTTTTCATGAAACTCACATAAAAAATATTTCAGATTGTAAAGATCATTTATTTCGCCACGATATGCTATAATTTATTTTACAAAATAATTATATTTTGTATTTTTTACGATTTTTTTAAAATGAGTCGAAATCGGTTCCTTCCTTTGAATAAGTATTCTAAGTTGTTCCGCTTGCACTTTCTTTCGCGTTAATGAAAAAAATATTTTACACTAAAAAAGTTCATGCATTTCTCTTTTAGAATCAGTCATTTAAAAAATTTATTTTCAAAAGCTGGTTTTTTTTAAGATTTTTCAAAAAATACTCAATTTTATTTAAATACTTAATAACTTCTTTATTAATAAAAATAATCTCACGAAACTTTTTTTTCCGTGAGTAGAACAATATTATACGTAATCTGTACACAGATTGATAAAATATCTTAAAAATTACGGTTTAAAAAAATTTTGTTTTTTAATTTTTTTCTTTTTTGCGATAAATATATAAACGTAACTTTTTTAAAGTTTTTTGTTTAAAAACTACCGTTGTTTTCAATCGATATATGAAGTTTGAAAGCATTAACTTAAAAATTAAGCCTGGAAATTATTTTTTAAATTTAACAAAAAAAAAATGAGAAATTGAAAAAAATATTCTTTTGTTTTAAAAGTATTTTTTTGTTCTCCCCGAAGGAAAAGACAGCGTGGTTGTTAAAAGCGCTGCTTTATAAAACGGCACTTACCAGGTTCGAAACTGAAGAGGAAGAGCCATTCAATTTCACATTACGCTAATTCTCTTAAAATTTAAATTTTTTTTAGTGGAATGAAAAATGTTTATATAAATTAATATAAAATATCAAAATGTTTTTATCAGATCGGTTTTTTTAATGTTTTTTCAGTACATGTATATATATATATAGGCAGACTGCTTTACTGAATATTGAAATAAAATATAATAGGATAAACGGCTGCCCGTTGCATTTCTCCTGTCAATAGAAGAATTTCTCCAATACACTATATATATATATCAAGCTTTCGCCCACACTGTTTTTTTTCTAACTTATATATTTATATGTTTAATCGAACGTTCAGAAAAAAAGCAATCATTTCAATAGTTATCTGTTAACTTTTCTTTCACTTATTACTTATAGAAATTTGATTTTAATAAATATAAATGTTTTTTAAAAGGATTATTTCTAATATTTCATTACGAAATGAATTCTTTGTTAATTAAAAAGTACATCGTCTATTATTTTGGATCAAAATACACACTTTAGAGACATTTTTAAGCTAAATATATAACGATTGATTAATTCATGAAAATTTGAAATCTATTTTATTATTTTAGATTCTTAGAAACTAACTAGTATTAAAAAATGATGAATGTTTTTTGTTTTACTCTTAGCATCAGAATTGTTTTCTTTTTATTGCTTCACATTAATAATTTTTTGATTCTAATGCAATATTTTTTTTTATAAGTCATACATCCAAATATGAAGCTTTATCTTATCTGTAAGAAGGAGAAGATAGAACAATAATTTTACACTAAAAAAACGTGTTCGGGCTATAGAGAGGGGAAAGAAACCTGTCTTAAATCAAAAATAAGTGGAAGGGAAGAAATTTCGAAAAAGGGAAATTTTTTGACACAATTTTAGAAATGACTCACATTTTGCGCGTACAAACACACACACAGAAATGCTGGTGTTATGTGGAAAAGAGAAAGCCCGAGCAACGCTGGGCTAAGCGGTGAAGGGGGTGGAAGTCATGAGGAAAAGGAGTATTAGAAGTGCTGATTTTGTGAAGGAAAGGGAAAATTTATAAAAGTAGAGAAAGCCCGTGCAACGCCAGGTCATGCAGCTAGTTTTTATAATAAGGTTTGAATTTAAAAATTTTAAGAAAACAAAAATAGAACAGAAAGTCAATAAACATTTTTAAAAAATGTAGCCCTCCTTTTAATTCCTTTTTTTCTCATTGTTTCTGGAGTAATACAGGACAAAAAGAGGTGAAGCAACATCAACCACCAAATGCTTTAATAGAGGGAAATCATTAGATAAAATTGAAACAATAAGATACATTTTAATGGAACGCTCTTCAGTTCTACTTTCATGATAATAACTAAGGCAAAAAAGGAACATCTAAATAAAATAAAAAAAGGATAGCCAAACAGAATGCATTAGGCAAAAAATTTAATTTTTCGAAGTGCTTCTATCCAAACTACAAATGTTATTCTAGATTCCTATGTACATATGGTAACCGTACGTGTGCTATCATGCAAAGGAGAACAAAGCCGAAAAAGTAAACCAATACAATGTGAGCTACCGTGTGACCTTGACTGTCCTTCCCCGCCGAGCCAATGAGGTCGTTTCACCTGTCCCAATCACTTCGTTTCTAATCATGGAAAAAGCTCCACCTTTTTTCGAGCGGGAAAACTAAAGAACAATATGAATCAAGCTAGTGAATTAAATATGGATGAAATAAGAGGCGGAGTCAATCTACTTTGTCATATGAATATGCGTAGGATTCTAGCAGGACAAAAGGCTTAGATTCTTGAAGTGGAATATCAGTTGTTGTTTTTTTCCCTTCTCATTGCTATTTCAGATTTTATTGGAATTTTTTTTCTTGCATTTTTACACGTACTAAATATATATATTCTCAGAATGTTGTGGATTTTGACATATTGTAATGGAAATCGAAATTGGTGATGTTTCTGAGGAAAATGGTTTATTCTAGAAGGGAAATGACAGGGGGTTGCATTGTTGATGTGAGTTTAATTTCTGAAGTGAAAAAAGGGAATTTATTTAAATAAACCGTCAAAATGAACGAAAATGCCAGTAACTGCTTTTTAATTTTGGTAGAAGTTTCTTTTCTGGTATCATTTGTCCAAAAAAGTAGTAACTTAATAGATTTTGATTCAAGAAGATTTAGTGAAATTGCATGGAAATCCAACTTACAAGGAAATAAATAGAATTCCTATTTGAAAAGCATTTAGATCATAAAAATAAAATGTATTTTAACTATTGATTCTTTTGATTGCTTATAATCCTATGTATATAGTACATAAAATTTAATTTTTTGTTATTTATTATTATTTTTTAATTAATGTTAATTAATTTTTCAATAATTATACTTTTACTTCTTTTTGTTCCCAAAAATCGACCAAACAAAAAAAATATATGTTTTGCAACATATTGGAGTTAGATACGAGGATGATGGATTTTCGACCCTGGACCTTCCCCCTCCCCTTGAAAAATTCCTGTGTGCGCCACTGATTGTAATTATATTTGAATGATTAATATTTCATTTAATTTAAACTTATTTTTATCTATAAGTTATTTCAATCTAAGTCCTTCAGAAAATCATTTTTAACTTCTTAAATACAACTTTTTTGCTTGAAGTTATTTTATTTTAGATTAGTTAATTCAAAGTGTGTTAAAAAATTATATCCAATTTTTTTTAATTTCGCAGATTAAAATGTAAATCCTATGTTTGCTTAGAAATAACTAATACAACGAATATGAGACGACATTCATTCTAATAAAATTTCTAATCTACTGTTTAAATACAAAAAAAAAAATTGTTACTAAGTTCTGTTACGTAAAAGGATCAAAAATTATTTTCCTGTGCAACAAAAATAAAAGACAACATGCTAAACTTTCGATATCCGAACTACTTACTTAAAATCAATTACCCCTCTCTCCTCTTTCTTTAGTCTTCCAACCCCAAAATGATGAAAAAAGCAAAGCCATTACATCGCAAAGAAGGATAAGACAACACGTTTTGCCTGCAAAAAGCGTAAAAATTATTCCGCAAAGTTTGGCAATGTTCACAGCACTTTGGAAAACTCTGAACCTCTGATAAAAACAAGTGTATTTCGAGAACGCTGGAAATGAAAACTAACCAAAAAATCTGAAACAAAATACTAGGGGGAAAAAAACACTTAGAAGAGAGAGAGAGAACGATGAGGTTGTAACTTTCCGCGTAGCCTTATCGAAGTCCATCGCGCTCTATCGGATAGCTCAACTAACGAGAATGCCAAAAGAGTAACGCAACGAAAGAATTCCTTGTATATGTAGTTCTATTCTTCTGTTCATTTCCTTTCCTAAAAGTGAAACGTTTACAAAAGCCACAAAAATATAACATCCGATAAAGGTAACCATTGAATGATCGAAAACTGATATAAAAAGTCTGCTACAGTACTTCAAGTTGTGATAAATAGTTTTCGAAACGGTTTAGAAAAGATTCGCCTAAGGGTAGAAATATTTTTTGATTAAGCGCAAGATTCAAAGATCATTTGATTCATTCCATTATTCATATTCTTATTATTTATCTACAAACAAAAGAAGTAAAGCCCAAGTCTGATCAGATTTCAAAAATAAATTTAGGAAAATGTTGTTGTAGTTGTTGCAGGGTGGAATGTGGTTTATATTTAAAGGAGAAATAAAAAGGCGACGTAGAAGTACATCGTATGTAATTAAATTACAATTCACCGTCAAAATTTACCCTCTTATTAAATATATTGAACATAATTATATTTCAAAAAAGAATAAAATGTAGGAAAGTATTTCAAAAGTGAAACTCCTCTATATTTTCGATAAAATTTGGATCCTAAATAAATCTAATTATTCTTTTTGAATATAAATAATGGCTAATTTTTGGATGTTAATATTTATTTAGCTTAATATACAAGAATTTGCAAAAATTTCAATACCATTAGAAATTTTTCAAAATTTATTGCGTAAACAAGACATATGTTTATACAAATAGGTGACTGAATTCACAAAGCTTCCCCTCCCCTCAAAGGTATCAATATTTGTTGAAGTCCTTAAGTGCTATAACGAGAATTTCTATAGAACGTGGTGTTAAATTAATTCATTTTGAACACACATTGGAAAAGAGGTATTTCATATTGCCCCAAGCACGAACCCAAAGCTCAACTGTATTAGCTACAGGACAAGTGTCATGAGTGGAATGTCGACCAATGAAATCTTAGGTACATACAATAGGCAACATATCCGGTGAATTCGCAAATCAAGGAAGAGGTTGAATCTGTTGTTCTGAAAAAAAGGCCTGGAACATTATTGTAATATATGAATGAGCATGTATGTCTCTCGTAGAAAAGAAAGTCCGGGAAATACATTGAAGCGAGTGTAGTATTGTGTGTTATTCATTGATGTAGCTCCAATGATACTTTAATGGTTTCACTGCGCGTAGTTGGATGATTAGTGGTTTTAGTACACAATATAAAATTAATTTACACTTTGTACAAATTTCTGATAAAAATAATAAATCTTCCTAGCTTTTCTTACTTATTTAGTGAAAGCGAAAATGGGCCCGGATGGAATCCATCGCATCTGCCTTCGGCAGATACAAAATCACCACACTTAGTTCGCTGATGCAATTTACCAACCTCTTTCGTTGAGGTACATCACAGAATTCCCAAATCTCCACACTAAGCTCGCTGGTGGAACTTACCGACCTCTCTCTTCAACAATCACCGAATCCTCTGTGGTGTGGCACTCGTGCAAGTGAAGTCCCTCGGATCAGTCTCTTTCCCACCATAGCTTTCTAGAATGTGTAAAGAGTTTGTTACACGAGGTTGATTATGATTTTGTTCCAGAGATTTTCTATTGTGTTGATATTCTTGTACTGTTGGTTTTTCCCACAACTCTAAGCAGTTAAGAAATCTAAAATACTCAATGACGCTCCAAGGCATTATGCTTTCCGTTCGCCTAATATGATGTTAAATAACGCATCTGCATAATTGTATTAATCAATATTCCATGTGGCACTGTGTAACTATAATACCCCAGTTTAATTAAAGAAGGATTCATCAGGAAAGACGGCTCGTTGTCAATCAGCACGTTATTGTCTATGTCTAGAAGCACAATGAAGTCGCAGATGAGGATGCTTTTGCACGAAGAAAATCCTGTACAAAAGACCATATTCACACTATCCTCAGGGCAGTAGACACCGACTAATTGTTGAAGACAACGGTAAACCTGTAACAATACTCCAATATTCTGCTTACAACCCCTCTCTACTCTGCGTTACGAGTAACAGCATAAGGATGCGGTGTCTGCTACCCAATGCCGACATAAACCTTCGTACGTCTACTGCTAAATTTCAAAATCATTCGGCTATCAGAGGTCCATTGCTTACACATTCTTATAGTGTTTGAGACACAAATTGCTATTGTACAAGAAGGAAAAAGATTTCTTTATAATGGTTTCCTATTGGTCTTTGTTCAAACAGCATAACCTTTTATTTTGTGTCGTGGAGGCATCGGACTCCTCATAAGTATTTATAGGTAGCAGATAATCATTGACTATTTACAAAGAAGCATTACAATACTCTATATGGCTACACCAGGTCATAGGCAGTTTAAAGGGGTAATTACTCAGCAAAAAGTATTGTTAAATATCATGAAGAAATAACAAAAAACTTGTTGAGGATATAAACTACAGGGTTTGTGAATGTAAATAAATTGCCCACATGGAAAACAAATGCTGGCATTGTACTATTCATTTTAAATGCCTTTGAAAGAAACTTTTAATTGATTCGAACAGTAAAAAAAGTAAAGAATATAAAATTATTTTTATTTCCTTATTATACACCCAATTCTTTTGATTTCACTGTTGTATACCTTATGCACTTTAATTCTATGAAATTTTTGTAGCTTAAAAATAAAGATTAGGTATTCGTGAATGATACTTATTATTCGAAAAATTTGTCCATAACGATAAGCCAATGATTGGTGTTTATTGAAATTTTGAAGATATGTTAAATATAATATAGATTGAATATATATATATATATATATATATATATATATATATATATATATATATATATATATAATCTGAATAATCGCATACTGTATTGCCCTAAATCTAATACAATGCATTTAATATATATATATATAACAAGACATAGGAGAACATTATAGGTCAAAAATAAGATAGTCATAGTAACATAACAGCAAACTCTTAGAATTAGAAACTAAGCTTACAGGGTTAAACATATAGTTTTAAGGCCAGCCAACCTTCGCCTTTTTTTTTACCACTGAGATATAGAAAAGAGAAAATGTAGTATGAATAAGATTCTACAAGTATAAGTACTTAAGATTATTACAAAATAAACAAGTGATACAAGAAGAATATCAAAAATATACTGAAACAAATAATATATAAAAAAAATTAAACCAACAAAGAATTTTTTTTTATTTTAGTTGCATTTTATTAAATAATTGCAATTAATATAAATATGTATATACACAGAACAGAGTCACAGTATTAAATGGCAAAATAGAAAGCGATTTTCCTTATAATTTTCCACTTTCCTTTCTATATAGGGTGTTGGAATATTTTGTTGTTTGTTACTATTTATTCATTAATCAAATTTAGCTATTCCAATAAAATAATAGAGTAAAGAATCACATTCTCAAAAGTTAGGTTAACCCAGGTCAGATTCGAACCCTCGAATTTTGGATTCGAAGTCCAACGCGATATGCATTGCACTACAACGAGCGATTTTTCTTTTTATACATGGTGTTGGACTATTATTTTGTTACTATTTATTTATTAATTAAATTTAATTAATGAATTAATATTTGAAAAAACTGTATTAACATCAAGTGTCATCCACAACAAGTTTTAAAAAATGTATTTGAACTTGAGTGGATGAATAAGAAGTATTTTATCAACGATTAAAAATTTGAACAAGATATATAAATATAGAGCGATGGTTCTCAAACTTTCAGTTTTTGCGAGCAATTTTCAATCATAATTTTCATCGCACCCCCTCGATACAATAGTATTTTTTTAATTTAATAAAAATGTACTTTGATGCTAAAGCTACAATAGAACTTTAATTGTAAACCGTACAAATTATCAAGATAAGTATTAAATTTTATATGTGACAAGCACATGGGTAAATTCTTATATTAACTTAAGGGAAGAGAGATGGAAATCTCTCTCTCTCTCACTCTATACTGACAATGTTAAATTGGCTGTTTTGATGTACCTTTTCTCAAAATCTGTTATGTTAAAATGCTTGAAATTTTTCATACATTTAAAGTACGCCTCTTTCATTATACTGAAATGAGCTTTTAGATAGTTTTGAACTTTTTAATAAATTATGAAATATTTTATCAAACATTGCGAAATTCGACCCATTTTTCATTTTAAAAATTTGTAAAAAATAAATTTTTGAGTTTTTTACAAAAAGCTTATTTCAGTATATATTAAACATCATTATAAATATTTTATATAAAAAAATTACATACTAGTGAACAGTAGCTTCTCATGAAAGGTACATCGCACATTACAATTTACATTTTGAGATAAATTGATTTTAATGTATACAGTGAGATTTCTATTCGGCTAGGAAATAAAAAATAAAAGGCTCAATTTAAAATAAAAGATACATGTTTTGGTTTATATCAGACGTTACACTTTTAAGCAAATACGAAGTACTTTGTTTACATTTTTCGCCATTAAAATGGTCGTGGCCCAGATTCCACGATTATTTAAAAATAGGTTTTAAGGACTTCTAAATACCCTAGATGTTAAAGTAAGGTATTTTTAGAAAGGTTAAAAATCTGTACAATTCGAAAATGTAAAAATCTCAAATTGTCAAAAAAATAAGATTTTAGCTTTCCAACACCCCTTAACCCATTACCTCAGTATTCATGAATTAATGATGAAATACGTAGTGCAGTACTGATGTATTTATAAGTATATTATATCAGTATAATTATGTACTTTATTTATTATGTCAGAATATATTTTCTTTTGTTTCCTTTCAGTAAATTAATATTTTTTAAATAATCTTTTATTTACGTCTTTTCGATATGCTCGTACCCCTCCCCCTCTGGTAGGATTATTATGCCCCCCCGTAGGAGGGCATGCCCCACAGTTTGAGGAACACTGATATAGGGAAAGTATGAAATAATTTTAAGAATTGAATAAGCCTAATATCAAGTAAAATAATTATTTTTATCTATTATACATACTTAAGCTAGAAAATTAAATAGCTAAAGACATAATTTTTAAAGACATCATAACATTTAAGCTTTAAAACATACATTTTAAAGAGACACATACATTTTAAAAACACATATATTTTAACATCACAAAAGTACTACGTAATCAGAATGAAAAATATTTTTAAGAAGAGGTTTTTTTTAAACACTTAAAAGATTTCCGGAACAAAATTTTACAGATCTCTTTATATTTCAATTGCTTATATTTGTTCTAAAAATTTAAAATATTCATTCCGTCTCTTTGGGTATGACATTAAAACTTCCAATACATAACTAAGCCTTATCAGCGCAAATTAAAATAAACAAGTAACTAGTGACAGGATTAAATACAAGACAGTAAGCAATTTAACACTTCACTTAAAATGGATTTTTAGGGATTGAACGGTTCATGCTCAGTTACTTTAAGGCATTGGGCGTTTCGCTACATTTAACAAACTTCTTGTCTCAAAATGAATTTAGCCACGAATTCTTAATTATTGAAGCAGAAAGTTTGGACAGTATCAAATTAGAGAAGCAGTGCACGCTAGTGAAATGATGTTCGGCAAAAATGCAAAAAATTTCGCACGCATGAAAAGATACTTGTTTCTGGAAGATACTCAATGAAATTATAAAATTTATGAACCAGCACAAACTTTAAAGTTACTACAATAAGAAATATCTGTGCAGTTTCAAGAAACATATTTTGCTATAGCGTCAAAAATCGTTAAGTAAAAATTAAACAAACATCCCTAATAAGTGTCAGCGGATGTATAATTTAAAAGTTTTCCAAGATGTTATAGTTATAAGCAAATTCTTTAGTTTCGTGAGAGTAAAACGTATTGTTATGAATTTTGTGTAAAATAGTGTAAATAATTTTTACTTTGATGTGTAATGCATTTTATATTATAGTAAAATATTACAATTTTAACATTAAATAAATATATTATATATTTTTCCTGTTACAATTGTAAAATTCGCATGTAACGCCGTCCCTTACGTTATAATGGCGATTCAATAGGAACTTGACGAAATTTCGGAGATGCAGCCAAGTTGGCATCATTTATGGCGATCATTTTGTCGTCTTCGTGACCATTTTGACGACTTGGTGACCATTTTGGCAATATGGTGACCAGGTTGGTTAGTTCGGGACCCTATGTATTCTTCTAGAAATTAGTTGAGAAACCCACTAATTTCATGATCTGTGGCGCAACAAAATCTTTCTCGAACTATCCGCGAGGGCTATAAATACCGAGACAGTCGCCGGGACTGAGTTAGCATGGTTTTGTTCTGCGATTAGTTAGTATTACCTTCACTATAGCGATTAGTAGTCTTGCCTTGACGGTGAAGAGTCGATTAGCGATTAGCTCGGCAGTTGAGTAAGACGAGCGGTCTTTGTAAATAATCTAACCTACTTGTATTTTAGACATTGATATTGTGTCTGACAGCTATAGAAGGTGTAAAGACCTTCTGATATTTATTTTGCGAATTCTGCTGCTGAATCCTGTATTTCAAGGCTTATTTTCTCGACAATAAATTATCTTCGTTCCTAAAGAACTGTCTTGTTCTTAGCGACTGATTTGCATAAAATCCTCGAACCCGATCAACGTAACAGTATCAATAGAGAGCTAAGATTGTTTATAATTTCGTTTATTTTTAAAAGTATTTTTAGAGGAACAATTTGAATTTTTCTCTGTTAAATAATGTTAATTCATAGAATTATCTATTCCTGCATTTTAATTAAGACTTTAAATACCAAGGGTTAAAAATAAATACCTCGGATACAGACTGTTTCATTTTTGTACTTTTTGATTCAATTTGCATCGTAATTCACTGAATTCATGCAAAATTCTGAGTCTTTCTTTAATAAGTTATCTCAGTTTTTCATTAAATATTTTTAAGTGTCCTTTTAATGAAGCCCAGAAGCTACATTTTCATTTTATCGTTGCTTCATTAGTAAAAAGAAAGATTTAATCTTAATAATAATAAAATACTAAAAATAATAAAATAAAAGATAAACACAAAAGAAAACACTGAAAGCTTAAAATAAAAAATTTTAGAAATAAAAAAATAACATAGACTTAGATATTCATGTTTGGTATACATTCAGATTCCGAAACTGAGATTTCTGAAAGAATCACTTAGTTTATCAAAGAGAGTAAAATTGTGAAATTCAGAGAAAAAAATGTTTTTTCAATTCCATGGTTAAAAATAATTGATAATTTAATATAATTAGTTAAGCGACATTGTGTGTGTTTGTGTGAGTGCGTGTGATATACACTCAGGAACATTGAAAATAGCGACCCAAGAAGGAAGCTAAGTACAATCGCGAAACTTTGCAAATAAGTACAGCGTAATGTTATATGCAAATGATACAAGTTTTGAGCCAATACGCATGCTCATACACGCCGAGGTGGCGCTACAATCAGGAAGAGGGTGCTATATAAGCCAGCACAAATTCGAAGATTCATGAACGTGACGATTACCCACCGATTGTAGAAAGACTTTGGTAAGCAAAATATGCCAGGTAAACGTGCTAGAAGACATTTCTCACAGTTAAGCGAGTTTGAGAGGAGGCCTGATCATCGTGATGAAAAACTGGGCAGGCTGGACGACGCGCCGTGTTGCTGGCCAGGTGGATCGTTCGGAGTGTACCGTTAGAAATTGTGTAGAGCAGTGGACACGAGAAGGTACCCATGCGCGCGAAAACTGGGTCTGGAGCGACCAGGAAGACCACGAGGAGAAGATCGAAGAATCGTGCGGCAAGCACTTGTGGACCCACAGTGACTCGTTCAACGATACGAGCAGACGAAGGCGCGTAGCAATTGTTCCACAAACAATTTCCAGACACCTTGCAGAAGCAAATCTTAAATCAAAGCACCCTTTCCGTGCACTCCCCTTTAACACCGGAACATATCAGCAACTGCGTCTACAATGGTGCCAAGCCAGATCAATGTGAAATATCACAGATTGGCAAGAGGTTGTGTTTAGTGATGAATCCCGGTTTGTTTGGGGGACAGATGATAACCGTGCACGGGTGTGGAGGCGCCCTGGTGAGCGATGCCCCCCCAACACTGTTCTACGTCACACCCACCCGCACAGCCGGTGTAATGGTCTGGGAGGCCATAGCCTATGATAGCCGTCCACTTTAATTGTGATGCGTGAACCTTAACGGGCCAACGTTACGTTGATGATATTCTTCGACCCCATGTAGGGCCTTTCCTAAATGGTCTCCCAGGGGCAATTTTCCAGTAAGATAATGCTCGTCCTCATACAGCAAGAGTTAATCAAGACTTCCTACGTCATTTTCAGACTCTTCCATGGCCACCCTGCTTCCCCGATTTGTCCCCTGTAGAGCACGTGTGGGATCAGCTAAAACGGCAGATGCCATCGTGTCTCTCTGTACATGATTTAGAGTTGGCTGTTCAAGATTTGTGGGCCCATCTGCCTCAGGACAACATAAGGTGTCTAATCAACTCATTGCCGGACCGTGTAGCGGCATGTATTGCAGCTGGTGGTGGTCCAACGCGCTATTGAAATTACCCAGTATTCGTTTAATTGTCTTGTTTTAGATCAAGTGAATCTCTCATCTGTGTCATTATGTGTATTAAATTTCATTTCAATCCGATGCTTTCTTCTTGGGTCACTATTTTTAATGTTTCTGAGTGTATATAACTAGCTGCATGGCTCGGCGTTGCACGGGCTTTCTCTACTTTTATAAATTTTCCCTTTCCTTCACAAAATCAGCACTTCTATTATTCTTTTTCGGAATTACTTTGACTTTTTTTTTCTTTTTCCTCTACATAGTCTGGCATTGCACGGGTTTTTACCACAGATATAACTTAATTTCCTCCTTCCTTCATGACGCCTGCATATTTGTGTGGGTGTATACGCGTACGATGGGAGTGATTGCTATAATGATGTCATTAAAATTCCCTTTTTCGACTCCTTTTCACTGTCAAACAGGTTTCTTTCCCCTTCATTTACCCCCTGCGTTGCATGAACACTTTTGAATGTATAACATATTGTTATGGGAATTCCCCTTCTCTTCTAGTTGTCAGCACTTCCTGTTGTGTATGTATGATTTTTTATATTAACATCATTATAATTCCCTATTTTGAAATTTCTTCCACATCTTCTCATTGTCAGACACGTTTCTTTTATCTCTCTATAGCCCGGCGTTACAGTGGCTTTTTTCAGTGTAGAGCTATTCCCCCCCCCGCATTATTTATAAAGGATGAATGAAAATTCTTACAGATAGCTATTGAAAGGATTTTTTTCTGATCGTTTGAATGTTTGATTAAACATATGTAAGTGTAAAAATATATATATATAAGGAAAAGCTATATATATATATATTATATATATATATATTATATATATATATATATATATAAAATATATATATTATATATATAAATTTATATATATATTATATATATATATATATATATATATATATATATATATATATATATATATATATATGTTTATTCACTAAGAAAAACATTCAAAAACAAGACCATACTGTCTGATAAAAATATTTTAGTATTTTATTATAATTTTTGTTTTTCATTTCACTGTGTTTAGTAAATCATTTAAACATGTATCTGAAGAAAAAAGTATATTGTACAAAACTAACATATTCATTTTTTTACCAATAATTACTTTCCTAGAGCTTAAAGCAATAAAAGGGTTTTGGTATTTTCATTTACTCAATCAATCGTTACATAACAATAATTTCCTTCTTATGTTTTGAAATAAAAAAAATGATTAAAAATGTTAATTGAGCAATTAGTTGTGACATACCATTTGTTTAAAAATGGCTGTAAAATAAAAAATCTTGTTTATTGATAAAGACTTATTAAAACTTTTATAAAAGTTGTAAAATAATTAAATCAAAAGAAAGATATATATTAATTTTATTATATTAATTATAAAATATTATTCTATAAATAATTATAATAATATGCTTTATATATTATATACCAGGTGAAATGCCCGTTCTTCGCATGGGTTGAGCTTCAAAAAACATAAAATTCTCCAATTATAGCAATTATAATATTTAGATAGTTTTAATTAATGTTAAAATTATAAATATTTTAAACCAAGTACAATTTGTGGGTGTGTGGCCTCAAATTAAATAATAAATTAACAAAACAAATATTTTTGAATATAAGAGAGAAAATTAGCATGTTATAATGTAAACAGAAATGACTGAATACAAATAGAAATAAAATTATATCAGAAAAGTAATAGCAGTATATATAAGTTTCTGCTATTAAACTATGTGTGAAATAACCCGAAATAGATAAACCGAAAGAAAAAATCAATGATGATAAACTGATTAACAAAACAATATCATAAATAAGAACTATTAGGAAGCCATCAACAGGAAAAAAATCAAATTAGTATTACATGAGGAACAGTGTAATACTGTAATTGTAAATGTAGTTTAAAATTTAAAAAAATTAAATTTGTATAAACTAAAATAAAAAAATCTATCTGAAATAGGTCCACGTAGAAATAATCTAAAATCAACAACAGTACTGAATGATACAAACAATAAAAATTAATTATTCAAACAATACTTTTCGGAATATTTCTATTAGCAATTGTAATTCTATTACAAAGAGCAAACAAATGAGTACATACAATCATAAATAACTATAGTAATAATTGGAATATATATATATATATATATATTATAAGGGCAGCATGATAATATATGAAATATGTATATGATCTCCAAAACTACATAAGGATTGAATTATCAGAAGCAACAGTAAACCATCAGATGTAAAATCACACCAACACCGAATACTAAGGAAATCCAAAAGAAGATACGAGAAAATATTTTCAAGGTGCATATTTTTTACAAAGACATTTTTGATCACAAATGATATGTTTATAAATTGCAAGATTGTCAGATGCAAAGTTAAATTGTGACAAAAAAATCAAATCAACATTGAATTTAAAGGAATGCAAAAGAAAATATGAGAATATTGTTTCAAGGTCCACCTCGTCATAGTACAGCAAATAATATTTTGTTAAAAAAAATTCTGATTTTTTTAAATTTAAAACAAAGATGAGATCTTATCGGTCATAGAGATCATAAGGCCAAAAACAGTGGTATACATAAAAACATGATTCACAATATTACCAATCTGTCAATAGCAATTAGTTTGAATTTAGTGTCATTTTCTTTCTGCTATACTTCAAGAAATATGTTTTCTACAATGACGAAAACATTAAATTTGCCGATGAAAGAAGAATAGTAAAAATCTTTATTTTCAACAACAGAAAATATTATAGCAATGTATTTATATGTAAAAAAGGTATACAATGCATATGTTTGTATACAATTAGAAAAAAACTACATGAATTTTTTGTCAGAAGGAACATTATACAATGATGTCACAAACAGTCTTGAACAAAAACAACAACAAAAAAAATACAGAAAATCTTACATATTATAAAATCTGGCGTGCAACGCCCACTTTGAGCACAAAAAATTAAATCGAAATTTACGGGTTCAAGAGCTTTAAAAATAAAAAAGATGATAATAGAAAAAAATTAAGTCTTTTCTGCAAATATCGAAATGCTGTTTATTTAAAAGAAATGACACTCCTTATGAACTTAAAGGATTGTAATTCTATATAGAAATATACTATTTTTTTCTATACCTTGGAATAATGACTTCAAAACATGAGAGCATTGCATTTGTAGATTTCAGGTTTCTTCGTAAAAAAGAGGGCGTGCATTATACGGCGAACATAACAAACATTAGAAAACGCAGCTCAAAAGTATAGGTGGGCATTATATGTTGGATTTTACGGTAATCTGATATTTTTCTTTGCATTGCTTTTTTAGTATCAACAAATTGTTCGATATCATCCATTTTTTATATTCATTTCACCATTGGAATAAGAGTCTAAATACCTGTGCATATTTTTCATGATGTTCAACAGTGATCAGCATCTGCTGATGACGGAAGAAAAGCAATCATCTTATTTTTTTCAAACAAAGAAAATGTCATAGAAATGTACATGCATAAAATCTTCAAAAATCTACATGAAGAACAGATTGTAAGAAAGAAAGTTAAACAATAATGCTATTCGACAAAAATTGCATTAACTCTGAATTTTAAAGTGCAAAAGAAAACACTAGATGTAATTCAATACTAAAAAAATTAATTAGTTGGAACTAAAATTAAAATTTACCTGAAATGGATAAAACATGTCCCCTTTGAAATAGTCCAGAACCAACAAGAGTACTGAATGAAACAAATAATAAACCGTGTTACTCAAAAACTAATTAACGAGACAATACCTTTTTGCATTACTTCCATTAAAAATTATAATTTGATTGCAAAGATCAAATGAATGAGTGCATACAATGATAAATAACTATAATGATAAGTGAAATATATGTATCATATATGGACAGTATAACGTAAAATATGCATATGATCTCCAAGAAACTATATGATGAACAGATTATCAGAAGCAACATTAAACCATGATGGCATGAGACGTAAAATCACTTCAACACTGAATTTTAAAGAAATACAGAGGGAAATATGAGAAAATATTTTCAAAATGCATCTTCTTTCTGTGAAAACATTAAACAATGACACGCAAAAAACATGGTACGTTCTGGCTTCTCGTAAATAGGAAGCATTATCTTCACGATACTAGGAATGTGTTAAGAGCAATTAGTTTGAATTTAGTGTCATTTACTTTTTGTTATACTTTAAACAGTATTTTTCTACAATAAAGAAAACATTGAATATGCCGATGAAGGAAAAATAGCAATAATCTTTATTTTCAACGAAAGAAATTGACATAGATATGTAAAACATGTAACATTTATATATAAAAATGTATACAATGCATGCGTATGTATACAATCAGCATTAAGAACAGATTGTCAGATGAAAGAATACTTCGTTGTGCATTTAATCGCATTCATAGTTTTTCGAACAGATGGTGTTTTTTTTTTTTTTTTTTTGTGAACAAATGGACATGACATGAGAATAAAACCAGGCAAAAAGTGATGATGTACTTTCATTGATTGTAAAAAATCCCTTTGATATTTATGCCATGAATATAGGTAATCATGATCCAAGATTCTGTTTAAAAAAGCCTCCAATTATTGTTCAGCTGAAAAACTGACTTTTGAGTCTTTGCATCACATATAATTACTGTACCTACAATAAATAGTAAGCAAGATTCTTTCTAAAGTTACAAAAGTAAATTTAATTTCAAAATATTTTTCCATTGTTTTACTGAACATAATATAATTTCGAATTACAATTTTTCATTTACATACAACTTATAAAAATACATCTTGAATATGAAAAACATTTTACTCCCATACGTAAAATAATAAACAAAACATTAATTAATCATACATTATTTTTGAAAAATATAATAGAACTAATGATCTTTAATTTTTTTAAAAAAAAAAAGGTAGTTTGAAATGTTAAAAAAAATAAAATAGACATTTTTATCAATTTCATTTGTTATGTTTTACATTTATTTTATAAATGCCCATATGAGTGTTAACATTTTTTGATTATGAAAAATATGCACTGCAATAGTCCATACAACGCAAAGAAATTTCAAAAAAGTATATTTTGCTCAGGCTTTTACTTATAAAAGTAGAGAAAGCCTGTGCAATGCTGGGCCATACAGCTAGTTTTGTAATATTAATTTAAATTAAAAGGTTATCTAAAACAGAAAAAGTAAGCCCTAATTTTGATAAAATTGCCATAAACAGTTTTGAACAACAACAAAAGAAATACACAACAGAAAATCTTCAATATTTAAGATTGAAAAAGAAATAAAATAAACAAATAAATATAAAAGTCACCTTACACATAGTGCAAATTATAATATTAATTCAAACCAAACAGCTACTCTTTAAATAGGTAAATTAAGGTCTGATTTTGAGGAAACTACCATAAGCAGCACAGAAGAAAAAATCAAGAAATTTTATATGTAAATAGAAATTCTAACTTAAATCACACACACACACACATCATTGACAATCTGTTAATTCCAATTAGTTTGAATTGAGTATCATTTTCTTTTACTTACATTTTTCTACTTTTCTGTTACAATTGAAAAACATGATATATGCCAAGTTTTATACCTCTGGGTTGCTTAGTTTGGGCGGTAGAGGTGAAACACACACGCTTATTTCCTCTTTTATTAGTATAGATTAAAAATGTATTAGTTATTTCACACCTAATTCATTTTTTTATTGGAAATAATTTTTTTTAGATTAGTCTTATTTTTGTTTGCTATATTCTAATATTCAAATACTATAGCTTTAGATTTTCAAAAAAGAAAAAAAAAGGCATCCTACGAGTTTTTTACCTTACAACTAACAAAATGACTAGATAAAAGATAATTTATAGAATAAAACTCAGTTATATTACATATTTTTCTATTAGTTTAAAGTTAATTTTATTCAAAATTTTTAAGAAAAAAAATATGTGAGCATTTTATTTAAAAGAAAATTTATGGTGATTTTTGAGAGTCGTAATGATATGGTACCAATGTCATGACCTTCTCATCATGTTGGACATGAGTTGGAGATGATAGACCTCGCGGATACCCCATTGTTACGAAATGTGTGTACATAAAAAGATTTTATGGACACTACAGCTTTATATTTTATAACAATCACTTTAAATAAAGTACATTAAAAATGTTGATTAACCACTTATGGTTGTATAAATTTGAAGAAAATGGTCATAAAAAAATGCGTGATTTGTCAATGGAATCGCACTGTGTCCTCTTAAAAATAAATAACTATCTCTAGGCACGTTACTAATAATCTGGTACTGCCATCTTGTGAGAAATCAACATGTTCAATAAATAGTTTCAATCATTATAGCGCGTTACTTTTGAACACTCCAGCCCGGAAATATCACGGGCGTAGAAATATAGGGGGAAATTTCACCCCATGATTTTGATGGGAGCGAGAAAGAAGGGGTTATATTTTAAGCCATTTCAAACTTGAATGTTCATAAAAGAAACACTTTCAGAGCATTGCTATAAAATGCGTACTTGAGAAATTCTTAATGCATAAATATATCATTTAGCACAGTGATTCTTAAACTTTCAACCCCCCCCTTTTTAATAATCAGCCTGGCATCTCGGTTCTCCAATATTTTGTACATCTCTCTGACTCCCAACATATGGCTGAGTGATTTAATGGTACTTCAATAATGCAAAAGAACTGCCTCTGCTAATTACATATAGTATTTTTAACACTTTTTTTCCTTTATGAAAAAACAGGAAACACATCTAATTATATATAATATTTTTATAAAAATATTACTAATTACTTATTTCAAATAAACAATGTGCTTACCGTATTAAAATTTTTGATAAGAAGGATGGTGCTAAATTTCTCTTACAATTGCTGCTATATCAGATGTAATATTTGAAAAATATGTAATCTCAATTCTGGTTCTACTTTTTTCAGCTGGGTCCTACAATTTTGTAAAAATATTACATTTTAGTAATGGATATGTAATTGCAAAAAATTTTAAGAAATGGACTAATATTCTTCATTGAAATGCATGCTCTGGTAGAGTTTTTTCATTGGAGGCAAATTACTGATATAGTCTAGGATGGCACATCCTTTAACTTTTCCATGAGGCCTTTCAAAGTCTTTTAAGATGGAAATCTTAACGTTAAATGAGATATCTTGACGGACCCCTTAAAATGATGCTGTGCACCACTGCTTAAGAACCACTGATTTAGTATATATTTTTAATTGTTATTTGAAGAATGATAGGTTCTAATCTCTCTCTCTCTCATTAATGTATAGTTTCTAAAACTAAATAGCTGCGGTTACGCAAAAATAATATATATTTTTTAATTTTGAATGAAAAAACTTGTAAAATATTTTAAATAATATAAATATGCTATACAAAATTGTAATCATAAAGCTGATTCGTTGTTAACCCGGCACTTCTCGCGCAGGATATGTCATAATCTCTCTCTAAACCATCTAAACATTGTTCAGAAATCGCACAGTTTCTCATGTTTCTCACTGACTTAAAGGTCCTTTCCTTTGAGAGGCCTTAGCTTGTAGGCGAATTCTAAACACATATTTTTGAATACCGCCTCTTCGGGTATGTCATACCCTGCGCGTGAATCACCGTTACATTTCTAAATGCATGAACACGCTTTAAAATCTTTCTTATGCAATGTGTATTATTGCAGTTAGGATGAAGAAATGTGATATTTAAGTAATTTAATAAGTACAGTATTTGACAGATATTTCTGGATGAAAAAAGTCTCTTTGCGAGGATGATGAGTAAATCGAATGATAAAGAGCATAATAGCAAGTATGGTTCCTCTACTAAAATCTATCCTAATAATTTAACTGAGGGAGCACAATTATCGGCCTTGGTAAAATGACCACATCATATTCAATGGGTAGGAAGTGCAACCATTGGCCTACAATGTTTTTTGTGTTTTTAAACAATGATTTTTGTGTTTGTTTTTGAACGTTGCGACAATAAATACGCAAATTGTTTTAAGTACTCAGAAAGCACCTACTAAACATCGAACCAGACGCTGATTTCTGAAGTGTTTAGGATTTCGATTTAGAGAAGAATGTAGAAACCAGCAAGCAAGTTCCATGAGATTAAAAAAAAACTAAGATCCAGTGAAAACATTGCACTTACTTGCGACGAAGACTAAAGTAGGGTATAAATAATGTACCGAATGTCCCAATAAAAAGAACAGAAAAACTAAATTTACGTCTGAAAAGTGTAATAACATATTGTATTTCCTACTTTTCTTCTTTTTTCACCTTTGTAGGCAAATTTTACGCTAAAAACAAAATGTAAATACCCCTGAGTGTATAAGATACCCTGCCAGTGAAACTCCGTTTTTTTCAAGCGTTAAGTGCCGATTTAATGTTTAACTAAAATGTCCTCTTTGTAAAGGAAATAACTGAAATTAAAACACACACATGGGTTTCTGAGAAATACTTCATTATTATCAAAGGGGGAGATCCTCCGTTTGCTTTAAACAATATAAAAAGCTACAGTCATTCGAGTGTGCATAAAACTGGTATCTCTAAATTTCAACTAATTTCTAATTTTATATTTTGAACAAGAAAAATAAAATGGGAAGTGGTTGTTGTTTATTTTACGAGTAAGGATACGTGAGAAGTGTAATTCCTCCTAGAAAAATACGTAGTTTTTATTTACTGACATAAAGTCCCTTCAGCAGAATAGATCGAGATTCCCTGAATTCAAATGAAGATAAATAGAATACTAAAATGTTCCCACCAATACCTTTCTCTAATATAACATTCAAACTCATACTTATGATTTATAAAAAAAAATCTCAGATCTTTTGAACAATCAGATAATATTATTTTGCTTGCAATTCCAGAGTTTTTGCTTACTAAGAGATATCGAATTATTTTCCCCCTGAAACGTTTATATTAATTCAAAAATCTGAAATTGCTATTCCTAGTACTAAAAGTTTAGTCAAGATTCAGTTCTACCCACTTTGAATGATTTATGTCATCAATGACAGCGACGTTGCAAAGCCAGCATTGAACGGAAATGCTACATTCTCTGTTACAGAGGCTTCTATAAACTAGCCAAACGTAAATCAAGTCCAATCGATGAGTTAACACGCAAGCTGATGAAGCAAACGGACCCTTCTGTTTACATTTAAATCAGCAGTTTCCTGGAAATCCTGATGCAACTCAATTACTGAGTTCTGAGTCAACAGTATCGGGGACAGATGCCCACTTAATAGCAAATGGGCGAGGATCGCCGCAAGTAAACTACAGCACTTGAATCAATAATTAAAAAAAGATAATGTATTGAGAAATAAATCATTCGTAATACGGATCTATATTTTTATTTCTATTCAAATTAAGTTGTTATTAATTATTAGTTCAAAAATATTCAATTTATCAGACTTAAGAGGGAAGAAACGTCTTTCAGCTAATCGTGAATATTGTGGAATGCTCTATATTTATATAAAGGGTGATTTTTGAGAGGTATAGAACTTTAAATTGCAATAAAACAACGATGTATTATTCGATTGACATGAATTTTTTTTATTCGAAAGATAATCTTGTGGCATTACATTTTAAATATGATTTCTGGCATAGGACTGCCACGGCATAATCGGATGTAGTCCAATCTGGACGTCCAATTTTCGATGACTTTTTCCAACATTTGTGGCCGTATATCGGCAATAACACGGCGAATGTTGTCTTCCAAATGGTCAAGCGTTTGTGGCTCATCCGCATAGACCCACAAAAAATAATCTAGCGGTGTTAAATCACAAGATCTTGGAGGCCAATTCACAGGTCCAAAACGTGAAATTAGGCGGTCACCAAACGTGTCTTTCAATAAATCGATTGTGGCACGAGCTGTGTGACATGTTGCGCCGTCTTGTTGGAACCACAGCTCCTGGACATCATGATTGTTCAATTCAGGAATGAAAAAGTTAGTAATCATGGCTCTATACCGATCACCATTGACTGTAACGTTGTGGCCTTCATCGTTTTTGAAGAAGGATTCCACCAGCCCATAAAGCGCACCAAACAGTCAGTTTTTCTGGGTGTAACGGTGTTTCGACATACACTTGTGGATTAGCTTCACACCAAATGCGGTAGTTTTGTTTGTTGACGCAGCCATTCAACCAGAAGTGCGCTTCATCGCTAAACAAAATTCGCTTATGAAAATCGACCATTATTTTCGAAATAAAATTGCACAATTTGAAAGCGTTGTTCAGGCGTGAGTCTATTCATGATGAATTGCCAAACCAAACTGAGAATAAATCACTTGACAGCTGTTAAATCGGTTGCCATCTTGGAAAATAATATCAACTTAAACTTCTATACCTGGAAAAAAAACACTCTGTAGTTACAAGGTTCAGCGTGTGTGAGCTAAGAATCAACATTATTACTTTTGGTGACAAATTAAAAAGTTAAAGACACCTTAACTATGCAATGAAAGAGGTTTTTGAGATTTATTCTTTTAAATTATTGTAACAGATTTAAAAAATTACGATAAAAGTCAGTAATTTTTTTAACTTATACCAAAAAATTATTGTGATTATTTTAAAGTAAATAAATTTAGTTCTAATTATATTTATCTTTCTTTATTCATAAGCTATTTGGTGAATTTTAAGAGCCATTTTAGGAAACTCTTATTTATTGTCATTCAATTATCTAAAAGTAGTTATAATCCACAAATTTTCAATTTACTGTAAAATCTGGCGTATAACGCGCTCCTGTATTTTCAAGCTGCAATTTTTTATTGTTAAGTATATTCGCCATATAACGCTCATCCACTCTTTTACGAAGAAACCTGAAATGTGCGTGCTCAATGCTTTTATGTTTTGCAGTCATTTATTTGAGGTAATATTTCAAGCCTTAGAAAAAAAAAGAGTATATTTCTAGTACTAAACCATTTAAGTTCATAAGGAATGTTATTTCTTTTGAATAAACAGTATTTCGATATAGGCAGAAATCAGGTTTTTTTTATATGCTCATTTTCTTCTTATTTTTAAAGCTATCAATTTTTATACTCGGAGTACAATGAACCCCCGTAAATTTCGATCTTATTTTTTGCATTGAAATTGCGCATTATACGCCGGATTTTACAGTAATTATGTGATTATGAATGAAATAAAATTTGAAAGTGCTGCCTTTATTTTTAGATAGTTCTTTAGTCATATTCAAATAAGTTCTCATTCTTAGACTTGTAACAAGGGGCTATCCTCTAGATCGGGGGTGGGCAGACTTTTCCAAGGTACGGGCTACTTCTAATTTTTTCAAGGTATTGCGGTCTCCCCAGTGTCAGTGGCGCACACAAGGAGGGGGGGGAGGAGTCCACGGGTCTGGATCCTCCCTCGATTTTTTTTCCGATTAATTTTATACCCATGCATATAGTATGCAAAACGTCATTATGTTTTATTAATAATTTTTTATTAATTAATGCTGATTATTTATTAACTGGTCCATTTTTTACTGTTTTCCCCCAACAATCTAGAAAATCAAAAAATATGTTTGGCTGCGTATTGCGGTATGATACGACAATGCTAAACTTTGAACCCTCAATTCGGTATGAGGGTGTCGTAGGTGTGGTGAGGTATGAAAATGTCTACAATATTTATTTTATAACTTAATATAATAAATACGGAATCAGTACTTACCTACAGAACTAAAATAAAATGAAACACTTTTAAAAACCGCTTTTAAAGCAAAACGCAAGACACAAACATAATAATAATACCCCCAAATGTAATAATATGAAATGATGCGTTTGCTATGAAACAATTCAAAATACATGAAAAATAAAGCATTTTTATCTAAAGTTAGTTTTGGTTGTTATAGTCAATTGTGTGTGTGAAGACTTATATACTAGTAAATATAGTCTGCGTACTTCAACCAATCTTGAATATTACCCTGCATAATTAGTTTCTGCTAAAATCTTCAGGCGGTCACCCCAAAATATCTTTGAGGTCCACCGGTTGATCGCGATCGACGTAATGCCCACCATGGCTCTAGATCTATTCTTTCTAGCAAGGGTTTGTGGCCGCGGTAGCCGAGTGGTATAGGTATCGGACCATGGCTTGCCTTCTCACGAGTTCGAGCCCAATACCACTGAAACCCGCTGTGTAGGGCAGCGATGCACGTTAAATCTGTCGAGAGCTGAAACGTCCTCCCTTTGGTGTGGTGTAGTAGTTAGGAGAGGGGGTGCCAGCTCAGGTGTCGTCCACGTCACTTGACCATGGTTCAAAATTACCTGGTCCGTCGCCAAAAGCCCTCGTGTAGCTGAACAGTGCGACTTTAATATTCAATCAATCAATCAGTCTAGCAAGGGTTTTCTTCCGTCTAGCCAAATCGACACTTTATGCTACATCAGGGGTATCCAACCCAAATGACTTTGCGGGCCACTTTAGAAAAACATTATAATCTCGCGGACCGAACATAAAAATATGTACCTTTATATCAGATTTGGAGACAAAAGAACATTTATTGCAGGGAAAATTTTAAACAGAGTGAATTATTATTATTGTTTTCATTATTTTTCATGCATACAGACATAGGTAATATAATAGTGTTTACATAATATATAGTGTTATATATATTATATATAGTGTTTACATAATTTTATAACGAAATTATATCAAATAATGTTTAAAATATTACAGTTGCCATTTTCTTGAAAATTATGGTGTTCCTTTTGAATTGATCTTCCGTTACTCATTGTTGAAATATGATTTTGCTGTCATTCGTAAGCGATTATGTATACATTGCCCTTTATCTTAACCGTGCTGAATATTTTTTTAAAACTTTAAAATACATCTCTGACTGCATCTTGCTTTTTGGACACTCCAAACAGAAAAGGAGGTGGAGAAATGAAAGCCGCACACACAGACAATCATGTTCCATCCATAGTAAAGAATATGCAATCTGCAATTCGGAATGTATTAAAAAAGTAATTTATTGTAGTAAAATCAAGCGTAACTGTTTCATAAAATACAAATCTATTTTAATCTAAAGGACATTTCTATTATCAAAAAGGATTTATTTTAAAAAAAGAACAGGTAACAGGCAAATACATTGTAGATTTATATATATATATAAATTTCACTTCGAGTAAATTTCAAAAAGAAAAAACTTTAAAAACTTGTTATTTAAATTTTTTTAAAGAGTCGGCGGGACACATGTGGCCCGCGAGCCGCGTGTTGGACACCCCTGAGTTGAGCAACGCCTCCAACCACGTGAACGCCACTAATAGTATATAAATAGTTTGGATTATATAGATGATTATAGAGAATAGTAGATGTTGGAAACAATATTGCCACATTAACTATTTCCTAGATTATAGTTGCGCAGCTACTTGAGAGTTGGAGGATCTCGGAGGATTTTTCTTTGTCAAGCTTCAGAGGTCACATCTCATTTCAGATTAGTACACATTAATTCTTACCCTTCAACTTATCTTGTCCATGTGATATCACGAACTCAGTTCTAACGTTTAAATTAATACAAAGGTAAATTATTGCTAATACCTTTTTGAAATCTCTTCGTGTCCGATTTAATGGGTTCTTCATCCATACTGCGTTCAGATCCCACTAGAAACACCAACGATCAACAAGATTTCCACCTCAGCCCACATGAGGAGAAGGTATTCCAACAAATTAAACGAAAGTTGGGTAAATAAGAATAGAAAGAAAACTCGTTGAAAGAAATTTATTTCGTTCAGCGCCATGACTGAACTCAATCAATGTGTAATTAAAATTGGAAGAATATTTCATCAGTAAAATACAATTAGTATTAGAATTCAGGGACAATTTTGACTCGTGTAAAATTATCTTACAACTCATGCTTCCCATACAATGATTTCTTATTACGGGGTACGTTCTCTTTCAAAATTAAAAGAAAATCCACTGTATATCAATCAAATATTAATGAACGTTTCAACCAAAATGTTTATTTTTGAATTTTTTGAACTAAATTTTCTATTTCCATTAACTAAATATTTATAATATATATATATTTTCCATTAACTAAATATATATAAAATTTTATAATTTTATATATTAATAAATTATATAAATATTTATATAAATATATATTTTAAATAAATATATATTAAATATTAAAATTATATAAGTGTAATCTAATTTTAATAAAAAGTTTTTTTTTTTAAAGTAACGAAAATCGCTTAGTGTAGAAAAGGGAAACATCGATTCAATTTCGTCCTGCAACTATCTAAAGAAACAAAAGCAAACACTTTTTCTCCACAATTTTCCCCCAATAACTGGAATTGCTGCGGGAAAATCTACAAAAAGCGACAGGAAGTGTTGGAAAACCGTTCTTGAGTAAAGAAGTTATTTTCACTTCCGTTCTCTTCAAACTTTGGTCTTAAAAGAAAGAAAATGCAATCAACGCTTGCATGAAGATTTGAAGCAAACACAACTCAAAGGATTAACAAGTATCACAGTATACTACTTGATATCACTAGAGAAAAAGTACTGCCTTACTTTTTAATTGCTGTTTTGAAAGAAAGAAACAGAAAGTGTGAATTAGCAAGATTCTTTCTCTGTTGTCAATTTGCTTTTCTAAATACTGTTCTCTTAATGAATGCTTCGTGAAAGAGTTTAACTTTGTGTATCCATCGGACGAAGCTGGTAGGTAGTTTCTGTCACAAATATTTGAGAAACTTGGTGCTGGAATTTAAATTAAATTCTTTATTTAACAGAGTCCTTAGAACTTTTTATTTTATGGCGTCTTATTTCTTTTTGTGGTGGCTCTTTGCAGAGAAGTAAATAAATTATTTTTTTTATTTTCTTACTTGAAGGCGATTTAGAATTTTTACAAATTAATTTTAGTAGCCTTATATTCATCACAGTATTTCCACAAATCATTCGGTTACTTTTTAATAATCTCGGATTACGATTATTTTGATTTTTACAGTATAATTTTAGAACTGAAATCTTTTTTACGTTATTAATTTATTTCCTCTTCCAAACTTTATTTAATTCAAATAACTTGACTCAGTGGTGCAACAGTCCATGCGGGCCAAGGCCTACTGTTCCCAACTCAGTATACGCGACCTTGGGCCCTGAGGTGCATGAGCAGATGTTCCAGTCAGGTGGTCAGTCTGCAAAACCCCCAGTGTTAAGTTCCCAAGCAAGATTGGTTATCATTTATCGACCCACTGAAGGGATGAAAGACTGAATCAATCTTTCCCAGCCCAGGGTTTGAGCCTCAGACCTGTGGTGTGGAAGTCCGATGCCCTAACCACTTAGCCACTAGGCTTTTTCATTCCAATAATATAGGCTATGTAAAAAAGAAAACTGTCCCTTTGCAACTTTGTTCAACCCTTTGGATATTACATAAGCCTAGGCACTTTCATCTCCAGCTATTCCTCAACGTTACGGACGCTGCATGCATTCGTCTAGTTCAGTGGCTCCCAAACTTTTTAAATCCATGTGGACCTCTTTTTATAGTCAAAACGCCCACGGAGTCCTTTTCAAGTCAAGACTTTTCCAAGGAATCCTTTAGTGAAAAAGGTACCTAATGGCATAGTATAAAAATTTAAAAAAATAAAAAGAACTTTTTTTTAAGTATAATTTATTAAAAGGGGGCACGGTATGATTCAACTGACAAAAATCGGTCAAAAAATCACATCTATTATTTTTAGCCTAAGTTATTCTTCATATGTTTTTCTATAACCTCATAAAATTTGAAAACTCTAAACTTAAAACGCAGAATTATAATAGCTTTTACACGTTTGTTTTTACACACATTCATATGGCAAACCAAAACTTGAAACTAACTTATCTCAGAAAGATAAAACAACTAGTTTGTCTTCATTTAAAATTCTAAGGCTTTTTTCTATTGTGCCTAATGCTTTGAATAATTTTTTACCTATTGCTAATAGTACATGTAACAGAAGTTGGTATATACATTTTTTCAAACCAATACTTATTTTTTTTAAATAATTGAACTCAGAATTTATAGATTTTTTAAAGAATTTTCAATAAGCATTCATAAAAAGAAGTATCGAACGAATACCAATCATGTTATCTCAAAACCCATATCAACTCTTGTTATATATAGTTTGACGTATTTGTAAATCAAATTTCAAGCATGCACGTAATTTTTTGTAGGAGGAGTAGCATTTTAAAATCACATCACTTTTTACCTTAAAAAATGAAATGACTAGCTTTCTGGGAAATTTTGAGTACAAAATCTGTTTTACATAATAAACACACATAGGAAGCAACCAAAAAAAATTTGAATATTCTAAAATTAAAATTTTTTTTTAAACTGAATGAGATATTGAGTGTATTTGTGTCTACCTTAATGTTTGAGTAGTAACTGCAAATGTCCACTATTTTTTGTTTGTTTTTGTGATGAGCTTTATAACGGCGCTGAATCCTCATTCTACCAAATTGGAAGACGGGAAAATAGTCAACAACTTCTGTTCAATAACCCATAATGCAGGATATAAAATTTGGGTCTGTTTTTGTGTAGCCAGAATTTGTGGTATCCGTGTTCAAACATTGGCCTAAGTCTCTCATTTTTGTGGACATTTTAATAAGATGCTCCTGTATTAGTATGGATTCATCTGTGTTAGGTATCTGGGTTAGTCTATGTGCAAAAGAGTTCAACACCCACTCGGGAATATCCAAGTGAATTATTATTATTTATTTAAATTTCTATAAAAATAAAAATGGTCAAATTTTTTCATTTTAAATTAAAATTTGCTTGGACCCCATGGTGTTGTTCAGGGAACCCCAAATCAATTTTAATTTTCCATGGACCTCCTGAATAATATCGAAGATACCTGGAGGTCCGTAAGGAGCACTTTAAGAACCACTGGTTTAGATTTTGCACAATTTTAAGCGTTGTAAACGCGTTTGTCTCTTTTTGAAGTAGTTCTTTCTTTTACTAGTTTTTTTGTCGTGTCCATGGACAATCAGATAATGTCGTGAGCTCTCTGAACCGCCTCCGCAAGTCTCGGCGCATCAGCGCTGTAAAGAACCCCGCGTAGCTCCGAAGCCAGTGGCACCATTCCTCTTTTACTAGTAAATGGTAAAAATAGTTTCAAATGCAATATTTCACGAGAATTAGTACTTCATTTTTAGGCGTAAAACAGCATTAGCATGAGATGGGTTTATACACATCACCTAGCTTTAAAGTATTTCTTACTCTAATAAATTCCTAAGCAAAACAATCTGTACATTATGTAAATAATCTACGTATTCTTTAAAAAGACATCTTATTTATTTAATACTAATTAGTTTGATTAACTAATTATTTATTATATAGTATTATTTATTATTTACTATTTTGATTATATTTAATCAGGGTGAAGTAACAACCATATTTAACTCATGTTTCTGAAGAAAAGAAAAACGCTTTTTTCTCAATACGTGCTTTTCATAAAAGGTACGACTTGGAGGATGAGGGGAAAACCAAACATAAGGAAAGATCCAAATGCCGGAAACTCAACGACGCAACGCGCCATTGAACTTAACTCTGCAACTTTACCCTTAAGCCAGGGCTTCTCAAATTTTCAACGTTTGCGACCCAATATTCAATTAGAATTTTTAACACACCCCCTTCCATACAATAACAATATATTGAATTAAATGATTCTATACTTTGAAGCAAAAGCCACAATACAACTTTAACCTTTTAAGTGTCACGGACATATAAAAATGTCTCGCTCAGACAAAGCATTGCTTGTCCCGGACATATATACACGTCCTTCCAAAGTACGATCTTTTCTGTGCACTGCTATCTATAGAAAAATTCCGAAGGAATTTTAATGCAATAAATTATACTTTAAAAAAACTAAGAAACATGCTTTTATATAGTGAATTGAGCTAAAAGTAAAAAAATAATTCTTAATATGAGAATAAAATGTTTAACGAGAAAATTAATGTCATTGGGGTAAAAGCGTGGGTACTCTATGTTAATTGTTATAATTTCTTAATAGTTCTATTCCAAAATGCTGAGATAGTGTACAAATGTAATACAAAGCACAACACCCCATGCTTTTACCCCAATGACATTAATTTTCTCGTTAATCATTTTATTCTCATATTAAGAATTTTTTTTTTACTTTTTAGTTCGATTCACACTATAAAAGTGTGTTTTTTAGTTTTTATACATATATATATATATATATATATATATATATATATATAAAACTATAATTTATTTTTCATTTTTTTAGTTCAATCTACAATAACTACCGTTTTTTTAGCTTTTAAAACTGTCATTTATCCTTTGATGAATTTATCCTCGAGATTTGGAGCCGGAATTATGTGGCTGCTGGAATGAGTCTTGCCCTTCAATGGATATTAATTAATGGGTCTGAAGGGTATTTATTATCTCCGTTTACGGGGCCTCAGATGAGTCCCATATTGTTATATTTCAAAGATTCCGTTTCTATAGATACAGGTCTAACTAATAAAAGTGTGTTAAGAAGAAATATTAAGTGTCAATCATATTATCACCTTTTAAACGTATTTCTATAATGCTAATTTATATCATCACATCTAAACGTATATTGCTTTACAAAAATAAAAAATATTTAGAAGTTAGAACATAAATTATATTTTTTTCACATGCATGAGTCTTGCGGTTTTAGGGTTGCACCTTAATCTTTTAGTAGCTAAATCTGAAATTAGTCGCCAAATCTGAAAATGGATTATGCAATAAATCGCCAAATGGAGAAGTGGTATATGGAATTAGTCACCAAATCTATTAATCGTATTCCTAATTATCCTAATCAGGATAATGGAACAAAATTATGAAAATATTGTATTGTCATCGGTCCTTGAAAAGTGTGCAAAATTTTGAATTAATCTGACCTTTTAAAGTGGGTAAAAATAGAGTTCAAAGATTCCATTAGATACAACGGAAACTTATAAAGCGTGTTAATAATAATAATTGGCTGTGTTTTTGAAGGATTTCAGAGAATTTGCTTATTTATTCCTCCCCCTTCCAATACATCACATACACGTGCCTACGTGGAAAACGGTGGCATTGGTGAGCAAATCACGTAATTTCGGTTTAAAGTAATTAATTTTAAACTATACAAATTATCAAAATAAGTGTTAATTTGGCAAGCCTATGGGATCACTAGTAATTATAAAACTTAGCTTTAACTTAGTATTGTTAAATACATTGTGCAGTACTGATACATTTATAAGTGTATCATGTCAGATAAATATGTATTTTATTTTTTATTATGTCAAAATGTTTTTCGTTGGTTTACTTTTAATAAATAATTATGTTTTTAAAAAATCTATTTTGTTTTCGACTTTTCAATATACACGCACCCCTCTCGGAACCCTTCGCATGCCCCTCCTAGGGGGCGCACCCCACAGTTTGAGAAACTATACCTTAAGTTTAAAATTTCCCTAATGTATTATTATTGCTATATTACTTCGCCTTGTTCTATTTTGCAATTTTCTTCCTTATATTTATATATATGTATATAAATAATATACAGTCGGATCCCGATTTAACGAATTCATCGGGACCGAACATTTTATTCTTTAATTTAGGGTTATTCGTAATATCGGGATCCCCCCAAAAAATACAAATTTTAGAACTTACTTTTTGGAAGTTCCATAATAAGCTCAAACTCAAACTCAGTGCCGCAACAGCCTATTAGGGCCAGAGCCTACTGTGCCCATCCCAATATAAGTGATCATTGGGCGCTGAGGTGCATGAGCAAATGTCCCGATCAGGTGGTCAGTCTGAAGAGAGATCCCCTGTGTTTAAGTCTCCCAGCAAGCTCTTGGTACTCATTTATCGACCCACTGCAGTAGGGATGAAAGGTTGAGTCGACTTTGCCCAGCCCGGGAACAGAACCCGGACCTGTGGTGGGGAAACGGGATACGCTACCACTCGACCACTGAACCCATAATAAGCTAATATACAAAAAATATTCATAGTTTGAAATTGCACACTTTTCTTTCAACAGTTCAAAATCCAATTAGCAAATTATTACGCACGAGTTAATTGGAAATTAAAGGGTGCAATACTGGTGTGACAGACTGATCTTCTGACCGGAACACATCTGCTCATGCACCTCAGTGCCCAAGTTCTTGAAAACTGAGTTGAGTGCGGTAGGCCTTGGCCCTCATGGGCTATTGCGCCACTTTTAGAAGGATTTTTTTATCAACATCATTAATTTTAAATACAAATTTTTAAAAGTGAATAAATTTTTTATTGGGTGAAAAAAAAAGAACATTGATATCGAAATCTTTATTTTATTTTTACTTCATCTTATAAAAATTAAAACATTTGCAAATACCAGGGCTGATAAATAGGACATATCTGAATTAAAATATACGAATTTGTAATTGAAACTTTAAATCATTTCTTAAACTTTCATAACAGTTTTTTTTTTTAAACGAATTTCTAATTTTTCTCAATCTTCCAAAAAAAAATCAGTAAATTTCATGCAAGAAATGCATGACATTATTCAGAAATAAAAAAACAGGTCTCAGTTCCAAAACCTAAACTACATCTTACTGTACGGAATATTAAACAGGAATGCATAAAATAAAAACTTTCTCTAATATGTTCAAAGTCACTGAAATTGTTCCTAAACTTGGTGGATTTTCTAACTTAAATCCACTACTTATTCAACGAACCATTACAAGGGGCTGCATTAATCATTACTTTTCGGTGTAACGCGGAAAGAATAAGAAAAATTTACATTTTTACGAGCAAGCTCCAACATCATCTAAAGTTAGGTTCAGAGAAAAAAGTGATTTTATGTGAAATCGTTTTTTATGGAGGTTTTGGGTACTTGTGCGTACCTTGATCGTTTGATTTATTTTAGGATTACTTTCTTTTAGTCCATTACATTGCGTGTTCCTTAGATATCGGTTTTTAGGACCCTCTTCTGGAGCAGTAATAGAAATTATATGGTTTGATGTGAGTAACAGATTTATTGGATTGAATTTAGTCCATTATTGTTAAATCCTGATCTAGCAATTGTTTTGAGAGAGTTGAAATCAATCACTTAATCCAAAATGATTTATTCTCAAGCATTTTATCTAAATAGTTTTCAAACTTCCGGATATATATTCATTAAAATATACTAGAGTGTAACAATTGTTTTATAAAAATCTGTTTGCCTTGGTTCTTATAATTAGAATTATAATCTGGATTCTCTTTGGTAGACCTTTTACTAGACTACATTCATGATTAATACGAGGTTGAGTTGGACAATAAGTTTCCCCTATTGACTCTGGTCTGAGTCGTGTATGAAAGTCAAAAAATAGAATGAGACATTAAAGATAAGAGATAACTTTATTTTTCCACATAAGTACCAAATACATTGAGACATTAATCATACCACTTGAGAAGCTTCAAAAAGCCCCCCAAGAAAAATTCAGGGTTTTGCATATGAAAGAAGCGTTTAATGGCTTGTTTGACTTCAGCATTGCTTCCAAAGCGCCTTCAAGCGAGATTCTTCTTCAAAGCTGGAAACAAATGAAAATCACTTGGTGCGAGATCAGAACTGTGTACAGACGTTTCCAACCAACAGCTGCAATATTGTTTTGCATTGCCGTCACCGAGTGTGGACTCGCATTGTCATCCAACAACAGAACGTCATATTTGAGAAGCCCAGGCCACTTTTTCCGAAACGCCCTCTTCAATTTCGGCAGGGTGCCGCAGAACCACGTAACATTGATGGTTCCAACCTCCATAAAGGCCAGGCAAAAGTTAACTTCTTCCATATACAAAGCCCTGAATTTTTTGGGTGGAGGGCTATTTGAAGCTTATCAAATGATATGACAAATGTCTCAATGTATACTTTGCACTTATGTGAAAAAATAAAGTTGTCTTATCTTTGATATCTCATTCTATTTTTTGACTTTCATACACAACGCTGATCACAGTCGACAGGGGAAACTTATTTTCCGACGACACACCTCGTATTTCCAAATGTAAAATTATTTAACTTCTCAAAATAAAAAGTAGCAAGTTTTCTTTCAAATTGAGTAGCACAATAAATCCAAATGCATTTCAAGATCGCTGTAAAAATAAAGAGGTGTGTACTCAAACTATACTTTTCATAACAAATAAACTAGTATTTGGGAGAAAATAAACTACATTCACATGTTCAAGTAATTATTTTACACGTTTTATGTCAAACATAATATTCAATGCAACGAGTAATTCTTAACCTATGGTTGAGAAGTATACGAGATCCAAAAGGTTATTAAATTATACTAAAGGTTTCGTAGAAAATTGTAAAATCATTGCTTGATTATGCCTAACGTTAATCTAAATTTTAAATTTCTAGAAGGCATTATAGAATGTGTTACATTTTGTGGGTAAGAAAATAATCCATGTAGATATCTTGAACTAATGCCAAAAGTATTTTTAGAAAGTTTGTCAGCTTTTAAAAATACCAGTTGAAATTTAAGCTTTTCCAAAATAAATTAACTTTTGTTTGAAATGTAAAATAAATTAAATCTTAATGACTAGACCTTTTCAATATAGAACAATAAGTGTTTCTAATCAACCTGCTATTTAGAAGGTTCATTAACAACTTTCTATATCATTAGTTCTAAAAAGAAACACAAAAAAATTCCAACAGTAATTTTAATGAAATTATAATTTTTCTGTTTATTTCTCTAAATTGGATTGAAATATTTTAAAAATATAAATCGAATAAATTCTTAAAAATAATAAGATTTAGCCAACTTAAATAGTATTAATGCATGACTAGTTTTTTTTAATCAAATAAGTTCGCTTAAGGTTATTCATTTATGCTTTTTAAACAATATTATTCGAACTATCGGGTACTTTTTTTGCCCACACATCGCAAACTCTCGCGCTGAAATTTTTTTATTACATAGAGAGATTTGCTTGTTGCAGTCTTAGAAATTTCTTTCTTCTTGTACACCTAATTATTAAAAAGACATAAAAATCTATAGTATTTAAAATTTACCCTGCTGCAGGGCCGCTTTTCCGCCTAGGCAAGCTAGGCACGTGCCTAGGACGTAAGAGATTTGGGGGCACAAAAAATTGGAGGGCGAAAAAGAGAGAAAATTAAAAATACAGTGAACGTACCACCACCTAGCGAGTGATGAGAGAAGCATTTCTGCGTTTAAGATCTGTGGAGAATGATAAGCCTAAGAGTTTGATGATGCTATGCATTCAAAATATTACGATAGAAATGGATTACAATGATGTAATTAATGATTTTGCAACGATCAAAGCTCGAAGACTTTGTTGTACTACAATCACAGTAACTCAACCAAGAATAAGGATGTCTAAAAGTAAAATATAGTTAAGCAATAAGCGATGAAAAAGATAATTAATGCTGGAAACATTTCACGCAATAATGTACTTATTCTCTATATTGTAAATACAAACGATTTCGTTAATTTACTGTATTAAATTTGCAAACAGATGGATGGTCTGTGATGCCGTAAAGTAACTAAGTAAAGTCAGAAATTAACAAGAGTGACCAAACCATGTCACTATCCTTTCCTTACGGCTGCTGGTTGCCAGTTCGTTACACGGTGGGTCCATTGGTGGTGAATAATAGAAAGACTGTCCAAAAAGCAAAAACAACGAAAAAGTAAAAAGTATAAGAGGAGGAAAATTCCCGCAAGAACCTAAACTGGTACGTTAAAAACTGAAGGAAGCGGTGCTCTGGAATCAGAAGGGACAGCGTAACAATTGGAAGTGCCTAGAGCGCCGGAGAGATTAAAAATGGCTCTTCCCTGCTGTTAAAAAATAATGCAAAAATATTAAAACAGTCAGTATTTTTCCTATATTCATTAAATGCTTCTCTTTTGGGATTTAAATTATTATATCTCCCCTTCAAATTCTAAAAATTTAAAAATCTATTTTTTTTCTCTCTGTAATGAGCATCTCATTCGAACTATGGAAAGAACTGTAATTACTTGAGAATACAAATCTTGTAATTTTTCTTCTTTTAAAAACGCATGTAACTTAGAATGAAAGTATAAAAATAAGCGTGATATTTTCATTTTATCTACTGCAGAGTAACAAATTCAAACAGATATAGATTACAGTTCTTCCTCGTATCCTTCTTGAAAACTTAATAAGCAAGTAATCTACATTTTCTTTTCTTTTAAGCACCACTGTCTGAGCTTTAATTTTCAAAAATAGTAATTCTTTGCCTAAAGATTGCTTGAGGTAATTAAAATTGCTTCAGTGTCACATTTTAATTAACAGTAATCACCCGCACTCAAACAGACTGAAGTATTTCTTGACTGTTTCTCGTATATTTTGTGGTATTTACAGACAGTACGTAAGAATTTAAATTAGATTTAAAAGCTTGAAGTCTGCTTTATTTAAAATTAAAAATCTCACGTGGCTTTGGTAGGTTTTAGAGCTTGATATTTTCACTTCAGTTATTTAATTAATGTTCTGTTAAATCTGTTAGAAGATTATATTCGATAATTTTCCAAACTGATAAGGGTTATTTACTTATAGAAATTTTAAGAAATTTTTTTTCACTGAAATATGTATTTACTTTGCCTTTTTGAAGAAAAAATGAAATATATGGGTTATTATTGATTAATTCAGGTAATAATTATTACCAAAATGATAAATATTAAAAATTAAATTTGTTTTAATGTTACTTTAACCAGTGCTTATATATTATACTGTTGATCAATTCGTCAAGTGAAAAGACGTCACCACATGCCATAAATATGCAGATAATAGTGGAAAACTGTTCTAACGCATGTGCAAAGATAATAATCTTTTTCCCGAATAATTAACTGTTTTATATTGTAAAATATTTAATTCTACTTAAATATCTTTTCTTTATTTGAAACCTATTTTTAACTGATTATTTATGTTATACAGTAATTATAATTGTTGTGTGTGTGTTTAGACTGAAAATTCTTTTCCGTATTAAATTATCGCCTGCTTTAAAAAAAAATTAACGTAACTCTAAATTATCCCATTACTTAATTTATTTGCTGATATATAATCGTCTGTTGTAAAAGTTATGTAGCTTAAATTTGCATCTTTTTTCTGTAATTATTCTAAATATTGTCGCTCAATGGAAGGAAGAATTTTAAGGCGTTATTAACGCTGTAGAACCCTATATATTCTTAATTTTTGTATATTTTCGAGATAATATCATTCATTTGTACATCTTTTTTGATTATTTTGAGTGATTATATGAAAAGAAAGGCTTTTGTGGAATAAACGTTGACTGCTGTTATTCTCACAATGATAGCATTTAGTGACGTCTTTTGATATGATTGACGATATTATGTGAGTACAATTTAACTTTATATAAAAAGTGTGTGCATATAATATTAAGTTTCTTTGAAATACCAAGAAGTCTATTAAATCGCAATAAGTATAATTTAAATAACTGTTAAAATAGGTAGCGTATGTACGAAAATTTAGCAGTTATTTAAATTAAAATAAGTTTTACAGCATTTTGTTTATTCAAAATACAAATGTCTTTGGAATAGATTTGCTCTCATATTTTGGATGCACTTTATTTAAGTATATTTTCAAATTTTTCCTTAACATTAATAATTATTTCCTTAATTTCTGAATTATTTTTTTTATAATTTTGGTTTAAACTTGAAAAGTATTTCTCAATTATTTACTTTCTGCATGGGAATCGGAGTTGAACGCCTATGGCAGTAACAGAAGCTCCTTTCTTAAACCGAAAAATTATAATATTTTATATCACAATTTATGAGGTTGTTAAAATTACATATAAGACAGAGATTTTCGATAGGATTTAGGTATGTTGACAGCCTTGTTTATGGTAAAAAAAACAACGCTCTTATTGAATTACTGAAGTAAAACAAAAATAACGGCTTATAGAATTAAATAAGTTAAAATTGAACTAAAATTGAAGTCATTACCTTTCTTGAACTAATTATTACTATTTTGAATTTCTTGAACGAAATTTTGCCTTTATTGTTAAGTTAAATTTCACAGAATAATTTAATTTTCGATTTTTAATATGGTAAAACAATTAATTTTCTTAGATATATTATTTAAGAGAAATCTAAGCTGGCCTGCTAATATTTTTGCATCATTTAAGAATTTATATCTACCAATATCATCTTTGTTTCATGTCTTACAGAAAGAGACCAACTTATCATTAAAAATTTATAAATCATGCAATTTAGTAGTTTTTATGTGTTTCACTTTCAAATATTAGTCAAAACTTGTAAACAGTCTCACTTAACAAATACTATAAAAAGTTTTTTAAGTCAATTCCTACTTTAAATGGATGAATAGAAAGTATTTTATTACGATTGAAAATTTGAACAAGATATATATATCTAGGGACAGAGTGAAATAAAATAATAAGAACTGAAAAAAGAGCAATACTTGTCTGCATTGTTGTAACAATGCACACCCGGTTTGGCTAGTTTGGATGAAAAACCTGTTATCAATGCCAATTTTTATCATTGTCTTAGCAGTTACATTGTTACAACAATGAAGATGAAGCTAAGTTCGCGTCGAAAACCTGTAATTCATTTAATTTAATAAATAAATTATTGTTTTCAAACATGTATTAACATCAAATGTCATCCACTACAAGTTTTAAAAAATTATTTTAACTTGATTGGATATGAATAGAAAGTATTTTATTAACGATTGGAAATTTGAACAAGATAAATATATAAATATATAGAGAGATAGAGTGAGCTAATAGTAGGAATTGAAAATGGGTCTATTTTTATACTTGGGGAGAAAATAGTTTAATTAATTGTTTATTTCAATAAGTGAACCTAAAAAAATATGTTTCATTTTAATATTTCCAATATTAAATCCTAAGTTCATGTAATAATTCATATCTGAATCATAATTAGTGTTATTCTAATTGAATTACAATAAACAATATAGAAAGGTTATGTCTATTTAATTATGGAATGTAATTGTATTTCTTGAGTAAGACAACAAATGTTGAAGAATAATTCCTTCATTAATTTTCTAATTCTTAACTTAATTTCTTAATTAAAGGAACTGCAGAATATATTTTTTTTTAGTTCTATGTATCACTGAATTTGAAAAGAATACATGTTGAAACTTTATTATACGGCGTAAAACATAGTCTCTGACAATTTGATTAGATGCATTTATATCCTACTTTTCATCAATATTAAATTAGTTTTTAAGATTTTTAGAGAAACCTGCTAAATTTAATTATTACTGCTGATAATATTATAAAGATTCCATACAAAAATATTTAATAATGTATGACACATTTATTAAAAGTACGTAAATTGTAAAATAAGTATTAGTACGTCAAGTGTGGAAAGTATAAATATGCATAATGAACTATTAAAATGGAAAATATTTTGTTTTCTATGATTTATAAAATCTTTTTTTTACAGTATTTTTTAGCAATATTAATTTCATGAAATATTTCAAATTACTACAACATTAAAGAACAAAACAGTAAAATCATATTAACTTTAAAGGAATTTGTGGCAAACATTTTTCTCACTAAATTATAAAAATACAGTCGGACCTCTATATAACGAAGTCGGTAAATCCCAGAAAAAAGTTTGTTATATGGAAAATCCGTTCTATAGATGTTCATCTTTTAATATACTTTATAAACCAATCAATACAAATTTTAAATTCATCAGCACTGTACATTAAAAAAAGTAATTATTCACACCTTTTTTTTTAATTAATATATGTTTATTTTATATATGTTAACCATCAAAAAAGAAAGAAAGAAAAAAAAAAAACTGCAAGGAAAACAAGAAAAAGGAATGTCTAAGAATTCACTATATTTTCAATATTAAGAAAATAATTTTATACTAAAATAATTTTATACTAAGAAAATAATTTTTAAGAAGATTTTAAAGAAAATATATTTTATACTAAAATTAATGAATTTTAAGGACATTTTATAATTTAAAGCATACAAGCAATATTAAACATACATTATTTTGCAATTAGAACACGGAAAAACTCCACTGAAGATGAAAGAGGATATCGAAGATGCTTCTAGTGAACTAGGCAATGAGTGTTAAAGTTTGCACTTCTTGTATGAAACATCGAAAATTCTTTTATCCTTGGCAGGTTAGGACCTAATAAAACCAGTTCAAGATTTGTGACCAACATAAAATGTGTTAAAGAGAAATAACTTGAATTTTTTTCAAAAATACTTTAAAAAAAAGGGAAAACAAAAATTAAATTACAAAAAATAAAGTTCATTATATAAAAAATGCACTTCGTTATAAAGAGATATTTTATGAAGAAAATCGTGAAATGTTCAAGGTTCCACGAAAAAGTTCACTATATAGAAATATTCGCAAATATAGGGGGTCGACATTATTACAATTTTGTGAAATATTCTAAAATCTAATTTAAAGCCCCAACATTTGGGATACTTCGTATGGGGTCATTTCATCACCAGGGGCACTGCGATAGCTTAGCGATTGTCACGTGACTGTCAAATAAGCAATAACAGATCATCGTATTACATTTGTGGTTGTGTGTTAACTGTCGATTTTGCTTAAATTCTAATCTTATATTCTTTAAATTTTTTTTATATATATATATATATATATATATATATATATATATATATATATATATATATATATATATATAATATATATTTAATATTATATATATTATGCTTATTTTTTTAATATATTTTCTAGTCTTTTGCTTTTTGTATAGTTATTAAACATATACATATCTATAGTTTATAGTATTAGATTTTCTTTGATCTCGTGTCTTGTGTTTTTGTATACTTTTAGGCTCAGTAATTAGTTTGGCAGCTACATTGTGTTACAAAAAATTATGGATCGTTCAATGGAATAAAATCCTTTATACTTAAAAATTAAGTGTTAAAGTGTAGAACAGAGGGAAGGGGACTTCGCGATGTCAGTTTTTTTTATACTACAGTCGATCACCATGAAACTTAATTTAGTGATAGGTGTTCTTGGCGACCGGAATCGATAGGCAAGCAACATAATTTAGCGATATGTGTTGCGAGAAATAACAAATTGTAATTTTGCAATAAAAACAAAAATATATTAATGCATTTATAAAGCTATTAGTGATGCATAAAAATAAGTTAAGGGGAAGGAATTTCTTTTTTTTTAAGTTAAAGGAAGGAAAGGATTTCATATTTTTATATGATTGTGTAGATGCAAATCCGAAAATGCCGCCAAAATACTCAGTCGAATCAAACACGTAGAAATTTTTTATGCGTATTGTCACATTATTATGACGTCAGATGAATCGATTCCATTATTGTAGGATTTAGCACTTATTACGAAATAATACAATTCTACATTTGAAAAAGAAAATAATCTGTTCATCTTTGTGATTCATTATCGACAGCGTGAGAGAGAAATGGAATGATGGGGAAAAAAAGTTTCCAAAAGTTGAAGTATAGCTTAAATAATCGAAAAAAGGTAAAATTCAAGTATTTTAGAATTTATTATAGAATAATTAAATATATTTTTAGAATTTTAAATACCTTGTTCAAGAGTAATTAACTAAATACTAAAGAATATTAAATTAATGACATCGAACACACTGTGCTTGACATTTTAAAGAAAAGAAATACTCTTCTAAGAAGATAATCTAGAGAGAGAGTTTTAAACAAGTTTATTCTAATAATGAAGTACTTACTGAACCAAATTTTCTTAATATTTATGCTTTTAAATGCTTCTAATTTACATTATTTAATACTCTTGCCTAAAGAAATTTACGAAAACTGAAATAGTGATTAGCAAGTTTTAAATGCCCAGCTGCAAATCAGCTTTTTAAAATTTCATCGAATAAGGTAATTCAAAGAATTCCAATTTTTCTAAACATTATTACATACCGTTTCCGCTGCAATTATGTAAATAGCTTTATTTTCAAACATTTCCACAATTATGGCTCTAACATTTTTTAAAATATTAATGTGATATTTTGTATCTTTAATGCTCTCATAAGTGAGATTTTCTTGCTTAGAAGTGCTTGACTTCAAAAATTTCCCGTAACACGCAAAATTTAAGATACTTCTAATTTCGAGTGTTATCTCATTGATTTACTATTTTAATTTCTTTTTAAATTCAAAATTTCTATTTAAGAATTTTTTATTACAAAACATTAAAATTTCACGGAAGAAAAATAGAAATTTTCATTTTATATTCTAATTTAGATCTTTTGTCTATTTAGAACACATATTAAAATTTCATACGTAAATAAAACACCATTTAATCGCTTTATGTTTTTTAAAAAATTTCTTAAATGTATTACGAATTTTAAAAGTTACTTTTTAATTTAGTATTACCAATAAAGAGTTCTCATTCTTATCAAAACTAGTGACCTGAACTATTGAGCACTACATTATAAATTATAATTAGAACTTATATTATTAAGCACGAAATATTACTTTCGTACTTCCGTTCAGATTTGACATTTACAGTTACCAATTCTCAAATTCCAAACGAGAACTAGGTTTACAAAACAAACCACAGTATGTTTAATTACATCACTCTAAACCACAGACATTATTTTAGCTTTCTCAATGCGTATATTGTAAATTGCATAATTAAATACATAAACCTTCGTGTATAATTAGTAATATAATCTTGCTTTAAAGTAGACACAATATTTTTGAGTAAAATTTGCTTCAGGTATCCGACTACGTTCGGAGCCCTGATTTTAAAAAAGTGCATATTTGGATAATTTTCGTGATATGTAGTGTCACTTAGATTAGAATACATGCATAAAATTGTTTTAAGGACATTTTGACAAAAACAATTTATTTAAATACAATATTTTGGCAAACAATTAACTTAAAATAACCTTTTTTCAAAATTAAAAATACTTTATTATAATAATATTTTGCCTGTATATAGCTCAGATCTCTGTACAGAGGCTCAACTATGATTTTTGAAAATTTCACATTATTTTCAGAGTTACATCCAATTTAAATAATTATCGGCGTTTTTTTTCTTAGAATTTCTCCCCTCTGTTGTCGTAAAACATGGATAAACCCACTTCTAAGTTATATATTTCAAAAATTCTAGTTGAGCCTCTGTACAGAGGTTTGAGCTATATACAGGCAAAATATTATTATAGTAGAAGCAATTTTCACAAAAGGAGAATATTTTGAAAATAGGTCATTCTATGTTCATTTTTTGTCAAAATATTGTACTTAAATAATTTTTTATTGTAATACTATTCTTAAAACAATTTTACATACATTTTGTAATCTAAGGGACTCTAAATATCATAAATATTATCCATCTACACGCTTTTTTAAAATCACGGTTCTGAACGTAGTCGGATACCTTAATAGAACATATAATAATGATATTGTCACGGAGTTCGAAAGAAGTACACAGTTCAATTAAACAAACAATTAGATTTATTCTAACGCTGGGAGCTCGATACAACACTGGACTGAGAACATGCCCAACTGGCGATGAACTCTTTTTATACACTTCGGAATATTCGAGAAATACCCAGTATGCACTCTAAAGAATGATCTGGATTCATCTAGAACCTAGAGAAACAATACATTAAAAACGAGAACAAAATTCCAGTCTTTGGATAAATCTGCCGGGGCCGGGATTCGAACCCGAGACCTGAGGAAGTTCAGTCCAACGCTCTGCCAACTCGGCTATCGGGACTTGGTATCGGGACTTATGCGTGCGGCATTGCTCCCCTCGAAAAAGACAGCGCCCCGCTGTCATTTTGTTCAAAAATTCTGGAACGAGTGATGGGTCCTTTGTATGATTCTTTGGGAGGGAATATCCTCGGTTTTCGATTTGCTCGGCGGGATCATGGTACGGTTTCATACGCAGTACATGGACAACTTCTCTTAGTTTTCTTTTTCGTGAAGCAGGATCAAAATCTTGTACTTCGTAAGTCACGGCTGATAAACGGCGTAGCACCTGATACGGTCCGAAATACCTTCTTAGAGTTTTTCGGAGAGACCGACTTTTCTCACTGGAGTATAAATCCATACGAGATCTCCGGGAGCGTAGGATACCATTTGGTGTTTGGAATCGTAACGTCGACGATCTTTGTCTTGAGCTCTCAGAGTGTGCACTCGGGCTAGCTGTCGTGATTCTTCGGCTCTGGCTGCTATCTTGGTGATGTTATTGTCATCAAAATCGTTAGGACAGAATGGTAGCATTGTATCTAGTGTCGTTTCCGCTTCACGACCATGAAGTAAATAGAACGGCGTAAAACCTGTGGTCTCTTGTTTAGCGGTATTATAAGCGAAGGTTACAAATGGTAGAATTTCATCCCAATTTTTCTGCTCTACATCCACATACATTGACAACATGTCGGCCAAGGTCTTATTGAAGCGCTCCGTCAGTCCATTTGTTTGGGGATGATACGCCGTTGTGAAACGATGATCAATGTTACACAAGTCGACGAGAGAGAAACAAGTCTGGATCGAAAGATTGTGGCTCCACGATCTGTGATAATTACTCGAGGAGCTCCATGCCTGAGGACAATTTCTTCAAGTAAGAACTTCGCTATTTCGTCGACTTCGGCTGTCGGCAAGGCTTTTTGTTATTGCATATCGCGTTGAGTATTCCGTGCAGACTATTATCCATTTGTTTCCATGAGCAGACTTTGGAAATCTCCCAAGGAGATCAATTCCAATGCGATGGAAAGGAGCTTAGCTGGAGGATGGGAACTAAACGTCCAGGTGGTCGTTGAGGAACGGATTTTCTCCTTTGGCACTCCCGACAATGCATGACATACCGAACGACATTTCGGTACATTCCCGGCCAGTAAAATCTCTTGCGAATCCTGTCATAAGTTTTCGCGAAACCAAGGTGTCCTGCGGTGGGGGCGTCATGAAATTGCCTTAGTATGTCTGCTCGTAGATGTTTAGGAATGACTGGTAACCACAACTTTCCATCTGGATCAAAATTCTTCCTGCAAAGGATACCGTCGATGAATCTGAATTCTTCGTTTTGGATGAGTTGCTCAAAAGTTTTAATTTCGCAAGGTCTTGATCTTTTTCTGTTCCATCGCAAGGTTCATACTCGTCGTGACTGCTAAAAATTTGTCTGGTGTTTTCGTTTCCTCTTCCACTGGATTTCTTGAAAGAGCGTCGGCGTCACTATGCTTCTTACCGGTTTTATATTTTACGTCAAAATCATGCTCTTGAAGTCGGAGGGCCCATCTGGCAAGCCTTCCTGAAGGATCCTTTAAATTCATGAGCCAGCACAAGGAATGATGGTCAGTTACAACAGTAAAGTGTTTTCCGAATATGTACGGCCGGAATTTGTTGGTAGCCCATACGATGGCAAGACATTCCCTTTCTGTGGTGGAATAATTCTTTTCGGCTTTTGTCAGAGTTCTAGAAGCGTATGCTATAACTTTCTCGACATTATTCTGAATTTGTACTAGGACAGCTCCGATACCGTACCCGCTTGCATCAGTATGGATTTCTGTAGAAGCTCTTTCGTCGTACATCCCCAATACTGGATCCGAAGTAAGTGCTTTCTTAAGACTGTGAAATGCTTCCACCTCTTCAGGACCCCAATGAAACTCCACGCCACTTTTCAGCAACGACTGCAAAGGTTCGGCGAGATAACAGAAACCTTTAATAAATCTTCTAAAGTATGAACAAAGGCCAAGAAAACTTCGTATGTCATGTATATTCTTTGGAGTGGGAAAATTTCTTACGGCTTTTATTTTGTCGGGATCGGGACGAACGCCATTACTTGATACAAGATGGCCTAGAATCTTTACTTCTTGGGCAGCAAAAGACACTTCTTTGAATTTAATTTAATACCAGCTTCCTGAAGACATTTTAGAACAAGTCTTAATCGTATAAGATGGTCTTCAAAAGTTTCTGAGAACACTATTATGTCATCTAGGTAACAAAGACACATAGTCCATTTAAAATTGCGTAGCAAATTGTCCATCATTCTCTCGAAGGTCGCAGGTGCATTACAGAGACCAAACGGCATGACTTTAAACTCGTATAAGCCTTCGGGGTAATAAATGCCGTCTTTTTCACGATCCGCTTCGTCTATTTCTATTTGCCAATAACCAGATCGGAGATCCATGGAAGAAAAGAACTTGGCACCTTTCAGACAGTCGAGCGTATCGTCAATACGAGGCAGAGGATAAACGTCTTTTTCGTGACGCTATTCAACTTGCGATAATCGACGCAAAAACGCCAACTACCGTCTTTTTTTTTTCTTACGAGCACAACGGGTGATGACCAAAGGACTTTCAGAGGGTTGGACGATACCTTCATCAAGCATTTTCTGAACCTCTTCATGAATGATGCGTCTTTCAGTCGGCGAGACTCTGTAGGCTCGTTGGTTGATTGAGCATGATCACCAGTAAAAATCCTGTGTTTCACATTCGTCTTCGCGGCTGTCGACTTGTCGGTCTTCGTGAAAAGCACAGAAAATTTCCGGATAGTTCGGATAGCTTGTTTCTCTGTTCGTCACTTAACTCGGGTGACATCATTAACGAACAATTCATCCGTGACTCCGAAGTTTCTTGCTGGTCATCCAAGCAACCCGATGTGTCGGAAATAACACATAGATGCCCTTCATTTAGTGGTTCAGCTTGGCCTATGCACATTCCTCTAGGTATGATTTGGTTTCGGAACTGCAGGTTGGTAACCCAGACATCACTTTTTCCGTTACGATATGTGGATACCATGGACGGTGTAGCAATATTTTTCTCGAAGAGCAAATGTTTGCTGCCGTCTAGAACTACATTTATGTCTCCTCGGATTTGATATCCTGATACTGTTATTCTAGTTAAAGAATGCGGCTTAAGTGTATAGTCTCTGGTGGCATACAAATTCCAGGCGTCAGGCGCTGTGGAGTCTCGACAGATGCCTTCTAGAACAAGTTCATTTTGTCCACAGTCTATAACGGCTTGAGACGCCTCTAAAAAGTCCCATCCTAGGATGATGTCATGGCTACAATGGGATAAAACAATAAATTCAAAAGGCAGTTCTCGATTGTTTATACGGACACGTAAAACACATTTCCCTATCGGCTGAACAAAATTTCCATCCGCAACTTTCAGCATAACGCTCTTGGCATCAGCAAACAGAACTTTCTTTAAAAATCGGCGATACTTATCGGATATGACAGAAAACGATGCCCCAGAATCTACTAGAGCACGTATCGGCTTCTTATCTATTATTACGTCTAGTTGGTTACCAGTCATCTTGGCGGTCGACGGAGGATTTCCAGTACAAGCGGCCTCACCTCCTTGGAAGGTCGCTCTGTTTAGTTTTCCTCGCTCCTACGGCCTGGCGACTGACTGGATCGGCGATATTTCGACGGGGGATCTGTAACGACGTATTGGGGATCGGCCTCTCGTGGGACTTGGCGTAAAACGGCGAGAAGAGTTTGGTCGGCGTATTTCTTCTTCAGTGCCAACGTCGTCGAAGTTCCGTCGGCGGTTTCGAGAGTTGTCAAAGACAGTCTTTCTCTCTCGGCAGTAGCGCATTACATGTCCAGGACGTCCGCAGTGGAAACAAACAGGTCTGTTGTCAGCCGTTCTCCACACATCTGTTTTTCTTGGTTCAGGTGGGAATTTCTGAACAGGAGCTCTGTATTTCCTAGTTACAGCAGCGTATGTTGGTCGTGGTCTAGTTTCTGTAGATTTTGCTGACACTGGGGCCAAAACCCTTTCAACTTCGTCTTGAACGATCTCTTCTAAGGATTGGGGATCGGAGTCCAAAGATTCTTGCGTCTGGTTAACTAGTCGATGGACTTCTTCTCGTACGATTGTGCGAATAAGAGAGACCAAATCAGTCTCATCCGTCAGGGATGCAACCGGTACGACGTTTGGAAGCCTTTCAAATCTCGGTCGACCAACTCTCTTCTGCTTCATATCTTCGATATAGTTTGCACCATTTGATAAAACTTGCTGTGTCGTTGATTTCTCTCGTCAACAGGGCCTGATAAATATCCTCAGCAACACCTTTCATTAGGTGTGACACTTTTTCGTCTTCTCTCATCAGAGGTTTACCTCTTGGCAAAGTCCTAATACACTTTGTATGTAGGACTGTGTACTCAAACGCTATTCTCGGCATTTTAGTTGTTCTTCTGCCCTTCTGGTATATCTTTGACGGTCACCGAAAAGTCCACTTAGTCCATTTTTAAACGCTTCCCAGGAATCTAAGGCGTCTTCGTTGTTGACATACCACTGTCTCGCAGTACCGTCAAGAAAGAAATAAACGTTAGCCAGGCACATCATGTCATCCCACTTGTTAAAGTTGGCTACTCGATCGTACTCTTTAAGCCATTTGAGAGGGTCTTCCCCAGGCGCTCCTCGGAAGGTCGATGGGCTCCTCCATTGCTGTAACGAAGGTGTTACTACAGCGGGCTTGGCTTCTTGCTCGGTCGGCATTTTTGTCCTCTTCCTACTATTTTCTTTTAACAGTCGAATTCGGGGATAATCCTCTTAACCGGAGGCCCCTGCGAAGGTTGTCGCTATTATCCACGTTTGACGTAAAACTTGTCACGGAGTTCGAAAGAAGTACACAGTTCAATTAAACAAACAATTAGATTTATTCTAACGCTGGGAGCTCGATACAACACTGGACTGAGAACATGCCCAACTGGCGATGAACTCTGCTTTTATACACTTCGGAATATTCGAGAAATACCCAGTATGCACTCTAAAGAATGATCTGGATTCATCTAGAACCTAGAGAAACAATACATTAAAAACGAGAACAAAATTCCAGTCTTTGGATAAATCTGCCGGGGCCGGGATTCGAACCCGAGACCTGAGGAAGTTCAGTCCAACGCTCTGCCAACTCGGCTATCGGGACTTGGTATCGGGACTTATGCGTGCGGCAATATTCGTTATTCACAGAAGACATTTTAAGCATTTTCTTACTGTCTGAACTATAACTTATTGCATGTTTTCTAAGTGATTTTAATTTTGGCGATTACTTTGGCGCAGCGTATTCGCGTTTTGGCGAATGAAATATTTTTCTTTATCGAAATAACTTCTTTAAAAATCTTTTGATACTTTTTTTCCCGAGTAATTGAGAATTGCGAATATACCCAAATGTTTTATCAAGATATCTTAAACTGCATTGTGTTCACATCTGAATTTTGTTCATAATATGCGTATGCATTCCGCCCTTATTATTTTTTGTTGCTGTTATGTTCAAACGTTCTTCTAAAATTTAGAAAAGTATTATTCAATATACGCATGTCTTGAAAAAATAGTTGTATATTTTTAAAAGTAACTTAACAGAAAATGTGTGAAACAAATACAGTTTCGTCTTCAATCAATTTTAAAGTTTGGAAAAAAAATTAGTTATAGCTAAAAATGTTGTACTCCTTACAGTGCAATACAGTTTTGTCAATTTTAACACAGAAATATCAATATGCAAAATTATTTTTCAAGGATTTTGTAAGTAATTTTTATTTCTTTATTTAAGATATTCTTTTGTATTTCTACTTGATAAAATAATACAAAAAGGGGATAGAGAGAGAGAGAGAAACTTTTATTTTTGCTTCAAATAAAAAATTACTTTTATCTTAGAATTCATTGCAGCTAACAGTAAAACTTCGTTTAGTATGTTTAGTCTACTTTCGAATTTATGTAAATTTTTTCTCTTGTAAGATTGTAAAAGTGTGCTACTATGTCAGTATAAGACATTTTCTGATTTTTTTTTTTAAATAGAAGCATAAATAGGCTGTGTTCTTAAACACTTGGATTTGAGTTTGTGTAGTGGAATTAAAATGTTAGATTAATTTAAAAACTAGTTCTTATTTAAAATACTCTCTTAAGCAAATTGTTCTTTTCTTCCTATCTCATTTGCTCGCAAATAGGCGTTTAACTCCTCCATTTCCATTTGCGAAAGAAAAACAGAAGTGAAAATTTTTTACTAGTTTCTATTTGTTTATTTTAGGAAAATTATGAAGTTGTTTTAATATTACAACAGGGATGTATATTAATGTGGTAGTAAAGTTTATCTGAAAATGAAAAGTATAAAGAGCCACTCAAATTTGGACATTCAAAATTTACCCGCAAAACATTAAACAAATGACAGTTCAGATAAAAACTTAGAAGTGGGTCATACATTATAGAAATTGGTCAATAAAATGCAATTACTGGAATAAATATAAAAAAAATCTTAAGATAATAGTAGAAATAAAACTCTTGACTATGTGAAAAACTAAAAATTTTTACACGCAAGGCAATCAATGTTGTCGTTGCTCTTAAGTTGGGAAAAGAAATCTAATAATTGATAATATCGATTTGCCTGGTATTCTAGGTATTAAGTACTAATTTAAAATGCAAGGCATGATAAGAAATAATATTTAACATCTGAGTTCCCTAAAATAAAGTTTACAGATTAATTACTTCTCAAAAATATCTAAGTGTAATAACTAAATTTATATTGCTTAATTAAGATATTTTTCGCAACATCTTCTTTTAACAGGCATATCTGTTTTATTTACTTTCAAATCTTTCATCCATAAGAAAAATTTAAAAAGTAAATCGTTTAAATTTCAAACCATCTCACTCACGGTATTTTGTGCGTTTTCGACATTTTAAATACATAGGTGTCCATAATTTATTTACTGGGGAAATATATGTTTTAAACAGTAGAGAAAGAGCAGTACTTCTCAAACTTTCAATAATTGCGATCCAATATTCAATCATAATTTTCATCGCGCCCCCCTCCATGCAATAACAATGTATTGAATTCAAAAATGCTATACATTTGCGTTAAACCTACAATACGACTTTAACCTCTTAAGTGCCGCCGGCGTATATAAACGTCTTGCTCAGCCAATGCGTTGATTGCCCTGGACGTATATACGTCCTTCTGAAGTACGATCTTTTCTATGAATTCCTATCCAGAAAGTTATTAAGAAAGCTTTGGAATGCAATAAAAAGACTTTGACAGTGCTTGCAAAGGATTTACTTGTTTCAGAGGATTTGTTTATTTATTTTTTTCCTTTCCCCTCCCCCAATACACCACATACACTCGCCTACGTGTTAAACGGTGGCATTGGAAAGTCAATCCCGTAAATTAGAATTGGCCTTTTTGGGTTAATTATAAACCGTATAAATTATCAAGATAAGTGTTAATGTTTGCATATAATTTTCCATATGTATTACAAGCTCATGGTGCCTGGTTATTATTAAATTTGTTCTTAATTTAGTATTGTTAAACTAATTATACAATCCATTGTACAGTTCTGATATATTTATAAGTGTATTATATCAGTGTAAATGTGTAATTTATTTTTAGTATGTCAGAATCATTATGTATATTTACTTTCAGTAAACTAATAATTTTTTAAAAAATAATCTTGTGTTTTCGACTTTTCAATATGCTCTCGCATCCCTTCCCCCTCGTAGGGGTTTCCCCGGTGCCCTAGGGAGGCACATCCCACTGTTTCAGAAACACTGGTACAGAGGATTAGACTGGGAAAAACACTTAAAGGAAATTTGTATTAACACACTTGAACATGGACACCATCAGTTGCTAAGAAAATATCAGGCCTGTACTCGATTACGTTCCAGACACTGTTAAGAATTTGTGGAGTCATATTAGCTCTTTCTGCTGTGTTTCCATATATTGATTCTTCAATACTGCAAATCTTTGCAGGATAAACTCAGCTCTTTAGGTATCATCAGTCAAGTGATATGACGTCCGAAGAACTGAGTAGTCATGTGGGATTAATCCAACTCTATTAATCCAAACATCTGGGAAAGTTTCATAAAGAAAATAACGCACCTATGTTGTTCAGTGGCAGGAGTCTCCATCTTGTTAGAAAAAAAAAAAAAAAAGTTTAGTTGCATTTCTTCTAATTGCTTCACAGCAAACAATCTCAGCATATTTAAGTAAACTTACGATCTAATGGATGACTCCATGAAAAATTACTTTATTATCAGTTAATGCACACCAAAGTTAACTTTAAGGCTACTTCGCTTAGTTACTTTTACACAACGGGGGAGTTTCAAACCCCAAATCCAGAAGTTACGTCGATTAATATCTCATGGAAAATGAAATAATGCTTCGTTATTTAATACGATAATCAGAAGAAATTGATCATCTTTACTGTATGGTTAAAAAGCGTCACTACGTTTTCAGTTCAGAACTCAATTTTGTCTTCAAAAAACAACTTCCCTATTACCATTTCCAAAAATTCCAACAAACAAAATTTCTTCAATTAAAGATTATAGATACAAAATATTTTTCTTTACTTCGTAAAATGACTTGTTCTATTAAGTAAAGTTACTTAAGCAGCTTCGGTATGCCTCAAATGGCAGTACGAACGTCATTTGAGTACGTTTCAGTTTGATCGAGAAAGAATTGTTGTCTACTATACTGCCTACAGATTACAATTCTGAGAAATCAGTATCGTGTTAGACGTCACGCATAACAGTGATACAAATATATGCTACAAGAGAAAATTACTGAACGCCAATGCTGATTACACTAGAATTTTTACATCATTACACGTGTTACAGGCATATTGTATGCATGGTAGTAATACGAAGTAAGATTCAAAAGCTGCCAGGCTAAGTATATAACTTGAAAAATATTAACAATTAAATTACTGAAGCACATTCTCCTTCGAAATAAGACACTTGGACAACAACATTTTTGCCATCGTTTGTAAAGGTCTTCGAAACATTTCTGGGATTCATTTTTAGCCATATTCTTTAATTCACCCTGCGATGCACTTTTAACTTCATTTGCAGATTGGAATCGACAACCCTGCAATCCATGTGCCAGTTCAGGAAATAGGCTGAATTCGCAGGGAGAGATCAAGGGAATAAGGAGAATGTTTTTTCAAAACAGTGTTTTTTGTTTTTGCTAGAAAACCAGTGACGAGGAGGAATCGGTGTGCAGGAGCGTTGTCATACAAAAGCAACCATGACTGCTCAGCCCACAATTTTGATCTCTTCTTTCGGATCTACTCTCACAAATGACGCAGGATATCTACTGCATAGAGTTATTTGTTCACAGTGTGTCCTTCAGGAATAAATTTCTGACGCACAATGCCCTGGATATCGAAGTACACCTCTGGTATGACTTTTTTCTTAAACGGTCTCGGCGCAATTTTTGTTTTCGTGGAGATTGTGGTGATTTCCACGTTGCTGATGCTCTCTTGGATTGTTGGTCGTACAAAAGGCACTATTTTTCGGCTCCAGTAACAATTCTGCCGAGTAGGGAATGATCTTTGTTAAAACCGAGATTAAGTCTTCCGCCATTTCCATTCGAATTCGATTTTGATCTTCGTTTAACATGCGCAGAACGATGTGTTAACACCCTATGCATTCTAAGATCCTTAGTCAATATCCGTTGACATGTGGCCTCGGATATCCTAACCAATTCTTTTATTTACGCTATTGTTTGAAGCCTGTTCTTACGTATCACCGCAGAAATCTTTTCGTTGTTTTTGCGATGCAAGAAGTCTGCGGACGTCCAGATCGTTCATCGTCTTCCACACTTTCCCTGCCTTCTCTGAAACATCGATGCCTCTTAAGAGCTTGCATTTGCGATATTGTGTCACTGTCATACTCATGCTTCAACATTGTATAAGTCTGTATAGCACTCTTTCCCAAGCGAACACAATATTTCATATTAATTCTCTGCTCAACAAACTCCATTTTTTTCAGTCGCCGGTTACTAAATACATCTGTCAACAAATTACGTGGCCACGGTGAACCACCAATCACAAGATTTGAGACAAACCACTTTTAGGTTTGAAGGAGATTGCAGTAACACACAAAAATGATATCGTAGTCGCTCTACTGCAAAAAATTCACAAATTATAGGCTCAGTCCGGGAACTTTTGAATGCTATCTCGTATGTAACTCTGCCACACACCAGAAACACAGTAACATAACAAATACTGTTTTGCACAACAATCAATGTCCGCAGTACCATTCGACGGCTTTTATAACACAATGGAATGTTCATAAGACGTCTTTGTAACGATTATCTTTGTCTCAAATTGCATTTGCAATTATGCATTGGACACAGGCAATTGAATCGCACGACGTTGTCTTTACCTACAAATCATATTTCTGCCTACAACATTTCGATGGCCATATTAAAATCTGGAGGCAACTTGGAGAGAGATTGCTTAACTGTTGCCTTATTCAAGGTTATACTAGTTGTTAAGTCAATCTTATAGTTTGTTTGGTATTGGATTCTACTTCTGTAGTATGCATTACCGGTACTATGAAAAACCAGTGCTTTGTTTCTGAGGTTTTAAATGTTCTCCCTTACCTTACGATCGGACTATGACAGATCAAATCTGACAACGTGATTGACAACGAGGGTCGCCATACCTCAAGAAGATATCAAGTCTCTTTCGTTCAACACCAAGGCTGTAGCAGTAGTTAATATCAGCCGTTGTGTGTGTGTACTAACATTCGATACCAATTTTGTCATCTTTTTCATCTCACACAAAGCTTTATTTTCGATCATTTAATTTTTGTACTATGTGAAATATCTTTAATAATTTATCTTTGATGCCTTTTGACCCGCCTAGTGTTGCCTTTTAAATGGTCCGCAGTGTATAAGAACATGCTAAGGAATTCATATTGAATTTCCCGAAGATTGAACGTTAATAAGAACTTTTTTAGGATTTGAGTTCCATAACTCCTGAAGAGATACTTCTGTTAAATAAATAAAAACACATTTCACTGCAATACACACACACACACATTTCTAACTCTTTTCAACTTTAAAATAACATTGTTAACTTTCGTGTTTCCAAACTCTTAATATAAATTTGTCTTTCAATACACTTAAATCTGTTGGGAAAAGAAGCTGCTGTAAATGTTCTTCTCTTTATTCGTCCATGAAACTACGGCATTTCCGGTTTCTTACTATTTTCCTTTTAATTCCTTTTGGAATTCATAAAACTATATTTTAATTATAACTCTTCGGTGGAACTTAACCTACATTGGCTGAATGTAAATTGTCAAAACAAATTTAATTAAATTTGTAAATAAAACCAAAATATATATTAACAAAAAAGTACCACACCAATAAACCATTTCGGTTGGAAAGTGGGCATAAAATCAAGGTCTTAACTTTCAAACCGTTGTATGCGTACATCTTTTTTTTAACTGTATGTCCTGTACCTCTCTACTCTTAATGTTCGGTTAGCGCAAAAAGCTTGGGATGTGTAATTTGCCGACTATCGTTCTAGTTGTAACGAGAAGCCCCATTAAAGGTAAACGAGGAGACATAAAAATCCTCCACAGCCTCTTCTTTTTTTCGAGACATAAAACTGCGCAGGTCCTGCTCACATAAAACATTAAGGCTTATCGGAGTATGCTGACTGTCTGTAAGGAATCAACTAGGGGGGGATAATTTTCTGATAGTTAGAATGGCATGGTACAGATGGTAATGCCCTACGTGATCGCTGATCAATGCGAGAAAGAAAAAGAAGAAAAAAACATAAAGAGGAAAATTTGATTTTATTTTGTAAAAATGAAAGATGGATATTACCTACGCAAGAGTTTCAGAAATAAAAATTAATTTTTGATAAGTGAGTTTTAGGCGGAAAACCTCTGTAAACTCATTTAGATTCGCAAAATGATTATTTTTAAAAGTGAAATAAATAGAAAGTGAAAATCTGGATTGTTTTCTGCAGAAATAATTAAAATATTCGGATAATTAGCGAGAATCTTATTATTATGCGTTTGTTATTATTGTATATATGAATTGTTCTAAGAAATGTATGCGATAAAATTTAAGTTTTCACAGCAATCATTGTTAAATGTAGGTAGTTACAAGACATCTGGATTACTAATTTTGTTTTTCAAAAATATATTCCGTAAAAAATATTAGGACTGAATTTTAAGTAATAATAATAATTCTTCATTAAATCATCCATTTATATGTAGAATGAAACAATTATAGTTAATAGATTATGGTACATCATATCTGAATATCGTTTATTGTTTTACAATTGCATAATTTCTGAATATTCATTTTGTATTTTGCTTTAATTTCATATTCTGAACTTGAATAATTTTTCCCTATATTAAAACTAAGTAATTCTTTCATGTAATTGATTCCTAGTAGTCAACTAATTTTATAACTTCTCCCCTTCAGTTACTTCTATAAGAACTCTTAAGTGCATGAGAAAATCCAAATTAAAACTAATTTTCCTACTCTGGTAGTAATTGGAAACAAATCGTTATTTAAAATAGTTGCGACTACTTAAAGGTCCATTACTTAAATTAACTTTAACTCTCTGATATTTCAAGTATAAATATGTATTCCATTTAGCTCAATTGCCAAATAAAAATAAATTTATGTTTTAATTTTATTTTATGGAAAGCACACAAACCCACAATTAAAACAGATTTAATTGCCAATGGTACATTTATTGCTAAATAATCTGAAACATTTCAATTTTTAAACTTACGTTATAAAGTTTTTATGAAATATACTTGTTTATCAAAAGCCAGCCAGGTAAAGTACAAACATTCCCATACCTCTGTAAAAAAAACCTGATTTTTTTTATATTTGGAAGTATTGATAACTTTGTTGTCATTAATATTGCTGCCACTTTAAGCAAATAAATATATTGAGGGCTGTAAAAAGTTTATTCTAATAATACTTCTCTTTTCATAAAAATATTGTTTAAATAAAAATGAGATTGAACTGTACTTCTCTATACTGTAAGGTGTTTCCATATAAATAAAATAGATGACAATTTATAACACAAAACGATGAAATAATACACTCGTAACTAAAGTCCTCTTCAAATGCATTCAAGTATTTTTCAGAAAGTATAAGGGAAACTTAATTATAGTTATAATCAAGTTAAACATTGCACACACTTTCTTTTTATAATGAGCAAGATACTATACACTATAATACGCTCTATAAAAAACGAGAAAAAGTCACACATGATATTTGATTGAAAAAATTCTTCTATCCTTAATTAAAAATGGCGTGTTAAAAATTATTCCTTATGTGCTCTCCAACAAGTATATAATTATCAATTCCATTAGTAATTGAAGTCATTAATATTTCAAATACATGCTTGATATTGAAAATAATTTCCATTAATATTGTCACATTTTTATTGGTCTTTTACATTCATAGGTATTAAAATAATTCGAAAAAATATTTTGACTTGTTATTATATACTTACTTAAGAGGATTTTTTTATTTATTAAGTAAGAATGATAAGGGAAATAAAGTAAAAAAATAACTAGTAAATAAGTAACAATTAGACAAAAGTATCTAAACACATAATTTTCTTATGTAGTACTATATTGTAACAAATTTGGTGTAAAATAGTGTAAATAATTTGTATTGGATGTGTAATGCACTTTTATATTGCTCTATGTTATATTTATTTTATGGCAAAATTTTAATATTCGCAAGCAACGTCGTCCCTTACGTTATAACGGCGCGATTCAATGGGAACATGGATAAATCTTGACAAAAGAACCAGGTTGGTATCATTTTAGGCGACCAATTTGGTGACTATTTTTGGTAAGCTCGGGACCCTATGGATTTTTTTAGAAATTAGTGAAGAAACCCACTAATTTCACGATCTATGACGCAAGCGGATCTTTCTCAAAAGATCCGTGAGGTCTATAAGTACAAAGGCGGTCTCCGGGATTGAGTAGTATGGTTTTTACTAGTGATTAGTTAGTATTTTTTTGACAAGCGATTAATAGAGTTGCCTTAACCGTGATTACCAATTAGCTCGGCTGTAAAATTGGACGAGTGGTGCTTGTGAATAATCTCTCACATACGTGTATTTTAAATACTGATAATTGTGTCAGAGTGCTCTTGAAGGTGTGGAGACTTTCTGAGATTTATTCTGCGAATATTGCAGCTGAATCCTGTATTTCAAGAATTGGATTTTCAACAATAAATTCTCATCGCTCTTAAAGAACTGGCTTGTTTTTGGCGACTGATTTGCATAAAATCCTCGAACTCCGATCAACGTAACAATATCTTGATATATTTGCAATCTTGGTAGCCAAGTGATCATGATTGTGAACTCGTGGCTTCTTGTCAAGTCTTGGTGCTATTGAAGGCCTTCTGAGTAGAAGAGCTTGAGAAAATTAAATTTTCTGAGGCTCATATTAACGTGATGTAAAGGTAGGAAGAGTTAGTTTAACAGTTACCTTCATCACTGGACTCTAATTTAAAATCACAGAGTACTCATTGCTTGTTTATACACTACTGGCCATTAAAATTGCTACTCCAAGAAGGCGACATGCCACAGACATGAAACTTAAACAACAGGAAGAAGGTGCTGTGATATGCAAATGATTAGATTTTCAGCGCATTCAGATAACCCAGGCGTCGGTAGTGACACCTGCAATGTGTTTAAAGGAGAAATTGTTCAGACAGTTTCTCATACACAAATTGCATTTGAACGTTGTTGCCTGTTGAAAAGTTGCTGTGATATCTCGCGTAAGAAGCAGAAATGCGCACCAGCACTTTAAAGATTTTAATAAATGTCAAATTGTAGCTTACAGGGATTGCGGTTTTTGTATCGCCGTATTTCTGCTCGCGTCGATCAAGATCCAGTGACTTTTTGCAGTATATGGTATCCATGGGTTCAGGACGGCAATACGGAACGCCGCAACTGGATATTAACGGACCGCTATCATTAGCCATCGCTGCGGCTCCCTTGAAGCTGTATCATAGACAGAAGCGTCTTCAATGGTATGATCTACGACGAACCTGAACGCTCGAATGATGAAATGTCATTTTTTCTGATGAATCCAGATTCTGTTTACTGCATCAAGGGGATCGTATCCATGTTTGACGGCATCATAGTTAAAGCACATTGGCAGCATGCAATTGTCTTTGTCATACTGGCCCATCATCTGGCATGATATTATAGGGGGCTACTAGATACACGTCTCGGTCACCTCTTGTTCGCATTGACGGAACTTTGAACAGTGCACGCTACATTTCTGGTGTATTATGACCCATGGCTCTACCCTTTATTCAAGCCCTGCAAAACCCTACGTTTCAGCAGGATAATGCACGACCCCATGTTGCTGGTACTGTACAAACTCTCTTGATACAGAAAATGTTAAGCTCTTTCCTGGCCTGCACGTTAACCAGATCTCTCGCCAATAGAAAATGTCTATTTGATGGTTGCTGAGCGACTGGTTCATCACCATACGCCAGTCACTGCGTTTCATGAGCTGTGGCCTCGTGTTGAAACTGCATGGGCATCTACTTGTACATGCCATCCAATGTCTGTTTGACTCAATGTCCAGGCGTATAAGTGCTATTATTACTGCAAGAGGTGGTTGTTCTTGGTTCTGATTTCTCAGGATCTATACACCCAAATTTCTTGAAATTTTAATCACTTGTTATAGTATAAGAAAAACAAGAATTTTAGAAAAGCTGATTTTTTAATATTTCTTTATCTATGATCTTTCTAACATAGTGCGGGCCATCTGGCTGCCAGTAAACGTTGCGTTTATTAATGCATATCATACCTTTACAGGTAAAAATATTGATTTTTTAAATAATTTTAGAAAGAAAGTTTTTTTCTTCATTAAATTTAAAATGTTATTAACAACGTGAATTTATTAATGCCAGACATTTTTGTTGTTGAAAATAATGTGCCAGACGCCATTTTGTATTAAAAAATCATTAATTTCAAATCATTTTAGAATGTCTGTACTTTTAATATTATTTTATTTATACATAAATAAGTACAAATTCAAATTGCCAGACATTAATTCGGTTGTTTACTTAGCAGCCAGGCTGATTTATACCGCGGTATTATGCCTGTCGTTAGAGAGAGACAGTGGTAAAGTAGTTAGGAGGAAGAGTGACAGGAATACTTTACACTATTTAAAGTATTTGAAGCAACTTTTTTTAAATTTTTATGTCTTCGAGGAAGAATATAATAAAAAATTAATATTTAAATTCTAATTAAAATAATATTAAATACTTGATTAAAGTATTTATAACAAAAGGGAAAATATCGTTCTTTAAATATCATAAAAATTTAATTGTAACTGAATAAAAGGATTTTGTAAAAGATAAAGGAAAAATTGCCATTGATACAATAACAAAATTCTCACTTTTATTTATAAAGGGTGTTTTTTTTAGAGGTATAGAAGTTTAAATTGCAATAAAACAACGATGTATTATTCGATTGACATGAACTTTTTATTCGAAAGATAATCTTGTGGCATTAAATTTTAAATATGATTTCTGGCATAGGACTGCCACGGCTGGCTCGGATGTAGTCCAATCTGGACGTCGAATTTTCGATGACTTTTTCCAACATTTGTGGCCGTATCTCGGCAATAACACGGCGAATGTTGTCTTCCAAATGGTCAAGCGTTTGTGGCTTATCCGCATAGACCAATGACTTTACATAGCCCCACAGAAAATAGTCTAGCGATGTTAAATCGCAAGACCTTGGAGGCCAATTCACAGGTCCAAAACGTGAAATTAGGCGGTCACCAAACGTGTCTTTCAATAAATCGATTGTGGCACGAGCTGTGTGACATGTTGCGCCGTCTTGTTGGAATCACAGCTCCTGGACATCATGATTGTTCAATTCAGGAATGAAAAAGTTAGTAATCATGGCTCTATACCGATCACCATTGACTGTAACGTTGTGGCCTTCATCGTTTTTGAAGAAGGATTCCACCAGCCAATAAAGTGCACCAAACAGTCAGTTTTTCTGGATGTAACGGTGTTTCGACATACACTTGTGGATTAGCTTCACTCCAAATGCGGCAGTTTTGTTTGTTGACGTAGCCATTCAACCAGAAGTGCGCTTCATCGCTAAACAAAATTCGCTTATGAAAATCGGGAACAACGGCAATCTCGTTTTGGGCCCATTCGACGAATCTACGCCTTGCTTGATGATCGTTTTGATGAATTGCCAAACCAAACTGAGAATAAATCACTTGACATCTATTAAATCGGTCACCATCTTGGAAAGTAATGCCAACTTAAACTTCTATACCTGGAAAAAAAACACTCTTTACATATTATGTTTAGATGGTCAAAATTATTTTTCCATGAAATATGTATTTTCATTCCGTAAAAGTGTCACAAAAACTGATACATCTTCATAGTAGTCATCATCGTCACTGCTCCCATTATTATCATTATCATCATAATCATCATCTTGCGTTGTATTTTGGTTTTTTAGTAGTGTTGGTTCTGGAGCAAAAAAAAATCTTTATTAGGTTATCATGGTCTAAATAATAATTTACTCTTTCGATCTATCATATTATAAATAATACTTTACTTTTTATGACAATGTCAGCAACTGATGATGGAAACTGCTCCCCAGCAAACCAAACGAAATCGTATTTTTCATCATTGATGATTCTCCCGGAAGCTAACGGCGGTAAAGATGATGGATTTTTTAAATGAGCATTTCTCGAAAACTTTGTCACATACATTACTCTCTATAAATGCTGATATAATCCTGCTTTACATGGTGGTAAACTGGATGAATCAAATTTTTTTCGAAATTATCATCGAGTTTTTTCGATTGATAAGTTTTGGAAAATAGGTAGAAGCGAACATCATTAACATTTGAAGAGTTAGGTCCCCCATACATGTGACATATAAATTTTTCCAAAGTGGCAAATGTACGTTCAAGTTCATCGTCATCTTCAATTATAATCTCTTGACAGGCTAACTGATACTCGACAGATTTTTCGAGCAGCTTGAAGGGCCTTAGTTGACCTTTCCGAAAAAATGCTGGGATATAATCGCACCCTGTTATTGCGTGGAAACATGGTAGAGCTTTCGATAAAGAAATACCAAGATCTTGATATAAATTGTTGATGCTTATTAGACGTTCATGGTTTCCTACACCCCATTGGTTCCAAAGCTTCAAAGATGCATTCAGATGATCCAAATTGCCAAGAAGTATAATCAGAATATCGCAGTCTGAGCAGCGTACAACAACTTGAGCGTCATCGCTTATCTGGTAAATATGATATATAATTCGAGTATCAGCTTCTTCATGTTCTTCACATGATAATGATTCTTCAATACTTCTAATAACTTGGTTATTTACAACGCGATCCGAATAACACTTATCGAAGCTTAGATAAATAGTTTTATTCCCAATTAAAAGGATACATGGTATCGTTAGCCCAATGATCAATAAAAAATTTTACGTGAACTTCCTTGAACTGAGTATTTTTGAGTTCACCAGCAAAATTATGATGCCGAATTTGATTAGGTCCGATGGAAATTGTACTGGTTGTTTCGTTGCGACGTAAACGCTCACAATCTTTTATGGAAGGTTTGAAATACTGATCAAATACAATATCAATGCGAGGTGATTAAAACTGTGAAATCTTTTTAAGGAATTTTTTTGATATGCCATCGAAAGTTTGGGGTACTTCTTTCATGATGTTTTTTTTTTTGAAAACAATTATAAAATCCCCGTGCACCACAAAGTATCACACGGGGCTTACAAAAGTAAGTATTAAACACACATTCAAGGGAAATAAACAATTAAAAAATGAAGTTAAGAAGGATTACAAACAGTTACAACAAATTTACAGAAATTATTGAAAGCACTTCTGGTGGAAAGAAATTGGTGAAAATTCGGTGGCCAATTAATGTTGAGTCTCTTGAACGCCAGTCTTATGATCTTTCTCTCTCTGACATACTTGGAACACAAAAGGATCACGTGTTCTACATTTTCCTCGCCACCAATATTACAGTCACAGAAAGATGAAGGAGCTAAATTAAATTTGTTCAGGTAGCTTTTGAAATTACCATGACCAGTGAGAAATTGGGTTAATTTGTAGTTAGCGTAAAAATGATGACATGATAGTCTCTTATTAATGGTGGGGAAAAATTTCTTTGTTATGCTCCCCTTATTAGAAATGAGATATTCTTGGTTCCAAGACTTGATCATTCTTTCATTCGTGATCTTCTTGTAAAACGATTTAGGAATATTAACGTCAATGTCAATTTTGCGCTTGTTTGCAACTTTTGTAAGCCAATCGGCTCGCTCATTTCAAGAACGCCCGTGTGTCCGCGAACAAATGCAAAATCTATTGAGATGTTTTTATCTCTTAGGCTTTTAAGTTGCTTTTGGATCTCGACGATTATATTGTTAGATGAAGAAATACATTTAAGAGAATCCAAGGAGGAAAGAGAGTCAGTACAGATGAGATATTCTGAGATGACACTATTTTGCTCAGTGATCCATTTAACGACGAAATTTAAACATAAAAGTTCAGCTACAAAAACTGTGCATTCATCACGAATTCTAAATTGAAAGTTCTCGATTCAACACCACTCCTGAACACAACAAATGCGAAACCAACTCTTCCATCAATTTTACTGCCATCAGTATAGCAAATAACAGGGAAATCTTCTGTGCTCTTGTCACTAAATTGAACAATATTGATGGCATTCCTCTCTGAAGGATGAGGGATAAAAAATGGAGATAGAATACAATCATAATTAGAGATGGAAGAAGCAGAGAGATTTTCCCTAAAAGCAATATCATGAAGAATAGTAATGTCGATTGGAGGGAAGCCAGAAATAGCATAAACTGAGTCGTAACTTATTGTGCTATAACCACATATGACCCGTAAAAGTATCCTTCTTTGTATGCGTCGCAGATACTTAGAATTCATCTTTCTTTTAAGTGCCTCGCCCCAAACTCTAGAGCCATACAAAATGAAAGGCTCGATTCCTTGCTTATAAATGACAGAATGTACATTGAAATTTATTCCGAACGTGTTGCGAGCAATCCGATTTAATCCACGCTGTAATTTGTCACATTTCTCGGATATGTAACTTAAGTGTTGCTTCCAAGAAAATTTAGTATCAAGAAGAACCCCAAGATACTTCATTTGCTTTACCATAGTCAAGGGAGTTCCATCGAGATATAGCTGAAATGCATCATAGCAAACGTTTCGTTTTTCAATAGCCATGAATCTGGTTTTATCAGGATTAAATTCCAATTTAAAACTTTTTGACCAGTCAGAAGCGAAGTTCAAAGCTTCCTGTGCATGTAGGAAAGTCTCAGAAAGATCCCTACCTAGGGATAATATACTAATAATATCTAAAATACTAATATAAAAAAATAAGGATTTCTGATTGATCTTGCTAACTTTTTTCTCGAAAACTTTAATTAATTGTGCTTTATCTGTTTTACAAATGCTACCATCTGCGTGACACATGGATGTTGGTATTGGCGTTAGTGGAAATCCCAGTCCTTTTTTCAATTTCGACTTTGTTGGTCATAGATATACCTAAGAGTCGACCAAACAGATCTCGTTGCATTCTTAGCTCAATAACTTTGTTATCAAGAGTTATTTTTTTCTTCTTTGGAGCATCAACAAAATTAGGCACTTGATTCTTTTTTATTGGCTTATCAAATCTATCCTGATCTTCAGCACATTCAGTAATAAACTGTTTCTGTAAATTTTCACCATTTTTCTCAATGTTCAGCAAAAAGTTCGCTACATTTTCAGGTACAGGCTTGGCAGTTGCAATTTTATATAAACTATCTTTGTCTAAACTTTCATCAAATGGATTAATATTCTTTTCAAAAATTTCAAGGAAATCGGCGATTTGTTTGCCATAAATTTTGATTCTATTTGGTTGCAAATCCGCAGACACGTCTTGTAATTGCTTCAATCCACAAACATCGAGAACGTGAGAGGTTATAGCAGCTCTAATACTGTGACTTTTGGTCCAGCGTTAATGGGCAGCTAAGGAATTAGTAAAATGTGCAATACCACTTAGGCGTCCAGCCGCTTCAGCATTGATAGTCTGCTCCAGTGTAAGATCAATTGTTATCCTCGAGAAAAGTTTGTCGTTTCTTTTTATTCCAAAACATCCATTCGTGAAATCATTTTTTAGTCCAGGATGTGTTTCATCTACTTTATTTAGATTGTCTAAATATTTAACACACCATCGAGCATAATTCGATTGATTTACTGCAAAAAATAAATTGGTTATTTTTGGAATAACATATTTGAACATTTCGAAATCGCCCATGCGTATGCTTCTTGACAGGGTAATATGCTTGGGGGTTATCTCTTGTAAATAAAAAAAAACATCTGGCTTGTGAGTCATTCGGATTTTTCTTTTTTTTTTAGCTGCTGTATAATGTAAAAGGAGTCCTTTTTTACCGTTCATCGTTTACTTGTGATATTTAAAGGGGAAAAAATGTCAGTAGATAAAGTGTAGTTACGACACTGCATTCTGTACGAATTCAAAAAGGAAGCAACGCATCGGTCACTCTTCCGCCTAACTACTTTGCCACTGTCTCTCTCTAACGACAGGCATAATGCCGCGGTATAAATCAGCCTGGCTTCTAAGTAAACAACCGAATTAATGTCTGGCAATTTAAATTTGTACTTATTTATGTATAAATAAAATAATATTAAAATTACAGATATTCTAAAATGGTTTGAAATTAATGATTTTTTTAATACAAAATGGCGTCTGGCACATTATTTTCAACAGCAAAAATGTCTGGTATTAATAAATTCATGTTGTTAATAACATTTTTAATTTAGTGAAAAAAACTTTCTTTCTAAAATTATTTAAAAAATCAATATTTTTACCTGTAAAGGTATGATGCGCATTAATAAACGCTACGATTACCGGCAGCCAGATAGCCCGCACGACGTTCGAAAAGTCATAGAGAAAGCAATATTAAAGAATCAGCTTTTCTAAAATTCTTTCTCGAAAATGTTGCTAGCTCTTAGACTATTATTTCTAGTATAATATATTTGTCCAATAAATATCATTTTATTATCCACATTTCTCCCTGTTATAGAAATTTTAATGGCCAGTAGTGTATCTGCGCGTGTTGAAACAAACAATCAATATCAAATTAAAATTAAAATTTTAAATGTAACAACGATTTTTTTTTTTTGTATTAGTAGCTTTGAACGTAAAATTTGTTCTTTTAAAAACTATCTAAATTTTAAATACTTACGCATGCAGAAATAAACAAAGAAAATAAAGAGAAAACCAAAGATAATAACAAAGGTAGCTTTTAGGTATGCCTTATTGTATTTATTCACGGATGAATTTGGCAATGATTGAAGAAATTAAGCTGCATGAAATGCAAATGTGCTTTTAATTCTAAGCTTTTCTTTTATGGCACTCACATGGTTTGATTTTAAATTTTAACAGCTTCTAGAATTGATTGTAAAATTAGTTATCTTCAAAGCGTTATTGTATCTCATTACTACTTCAATTATTTCTATATCTATTCAGATATAATATAAATATTAGTTAAAAATTTCTTAAATATATTAACTTAATAAAGTATTAGTTTAAATATGAGAAATTTACATTAAATTAAACCAATTTGCTTAAATATTTAAAATGCTCTTTTGAGAAAGCAGAGCGAGTTTGGTTTCCATAGAAATTCAAAAAAGATCTACTAAAGTAGGTACCTGGAGTAATTTAACATTAACTCATTTTAGGGTAAAAACCTAAGAATATATATATATTGTCACGGAGTTCGAACGAAGTACACAGTTCAATTAAACAAACAATTAGATTTATTCTAACGCTTGGAGCTCGATACAACACTGGACTGAGAACATGCCCAACTGGCGATGAACTCTGCTTTTATACACTTCGGAATATTCGAGAAATAACCAGTATGCACTCTAAAGAATGATCTGGATTCATCTAGAACCTAGAGAAACAATACATTAAAAACGGAAACAAAATTCCAGTCTTTGGATAAATCTGCCGGGGCCGGGATTCGAACCCGAGACCTGAGGAAGTTCAGTCCAACGCTCTGCCAACTCGGCTATCGGGACTTAGTATCGGGACTTATGCGTGCGGCATTGCTCCCCTCGAAAAGAAGACAGCGCCCCGCTGTCATTTTGTTCAAGGGTCTTTATTCTGGAACGAGTGATGGGTCCTTTGTATGATTCTTTGGGAGGAATATCCTCGGTTTCGATTTGCTCGGCGGGATCATGGTACGGTTTCATACGCAGTACATGGACAACTTCTCTTAGTTTTCTTTTTCGTGAAGCAGGATCAAAATCTTGTACTTCGTAAGTCACGGCTGATAAACGGCGTAGCACCTGATACGGTCGAAATACCTTCTTAAGAGTTTTTCGGAGAGACCGACTTTCTCACTGGAGTATAAACCCATACGAGATCTCCGGGAGCGTAGGATACCATTTGGTGTTTGGAATCGTAACGTCGACGATCTTTGTCTTGAGCTCTCAGAGTGTGCACTCGGGCTAGCTGTCGTGATTCTTCGGCTCTGGCTGCTATCTTGGTGATGTTATTGTCATCAAAATCGTTAGGACAGAATGGTAGCATTGTATCTAGTGTCGTTTCCGCTTCACGACCATGAAGTAAATAGAACGGCGTAAAACCTGTGGTCTCTTGTTTAGCGGTATTATAAGCGAAGGTTACAAATGGTAGAATTTCATCCCAATTTTTCTGCTCTACATCCACATACATTGACAACATGTCGGCCAAGGCTTATTGAAGCGCTCCGTCAGTCCATTTGTTTGAGGATGATACGCTGTTGTGAAACGATGATCAATGTTACACAAGTCGACGAGAGAGGAAACAAGTCTGGATCGAAAGACGGCTCCACGATCTGTGATAATTACTCGAGGAGCTCCATGCCTGAGGACAATTTCTTCAAGTAAGAACTTCGCTATTTCGTCGACTTCGGCTGTCGGCAAGGCTTTGTTATTGCATATCGTGTTGAGTAATCCGTGCAGACTATTATCCATTTGTTTCCATGAGCAGACTTTGGAAATCTCCCAAGGAGATCAATTCCAATGCGATGGAAAGGAGCTATAGCTGGAGGGATGGGAACTAAACGTCAGGTGGTCGTTGAGGAACGGACTTTCTCCTTTGGCACTCCCGACAATGCATGACATACCGAACGACATTTCGGTACATTCCCGGCCAGTAAAATCTCTTGCGTATCCTGTCATAAGTTTTCGCGAAACCAAGGTGTCCTGCGGTGGGGGCGTCATGAAAGTGCCTTAGTATGTCTGCTCGTAGATGTTTAGGAATGACTGGCAACCACAACTTTCCATCTGGATCAAAATTCTTCCTGCAAAGGATACCGTCGATAAATCTGAATTCTTCGTTTTTGGATGAGTTGCTCAAAAGTTTTAATTTCGCAAGGTCTTGATCCTTTTTCTGTTCCATCGCAAGGTTCATACTCGTCGTGACTGCTAAAAATTTGTCTGATGTTTCCGTTTCCTCTTCCACTGGATTTCTCGAAAGAGCGTCGGCGTCACTATGCTTCTTACCGGTTTTATATTTTACGTCAAAATCATGCTCTTGAAGTCGGAGGGCCCATCTGGCAAGCCTTCCTGAAGGATCCCTTTAAATTCATGAGCCAGCACAAGGAATGATGGTCAGTTACAACAGTAAAGTGTTTTCCGAATATGTACGGCCGAAATTTGTTGGTAGCCCATACGATGGCAAGACATTCCCTTTCTGTGGTGGAATAATTCTTTTCGGCATTTGTCAGAGTTCTAGAAGCGTATGCTATAACTTTCTCGACATTATTCTGAATTTGTACTAGGACAGCTCCGATACCGTACCCGCTTGCATCAGTATGGATTTCTGTAGAAGCTCTTTCGTCGTACATCCCCAATACTGGATCCGAAGTAAGTGCTTTCTTAAGACTGTTAAATGCTTCCACCTCTTCAGGACCCCAATGAAACTCCACGCCACTTTTCAGCAACGACTGCAAAGGTTCGGCGAGATAACAAGAAACCTTTTAAATCTTCGTATGAACAAAGGCCAAGAAAACTTCGTATGTCATGTATATTCTTTGGAGTGGGAAAATTTCTTACGGCTTTATTTTATCGGGATCGGACGAACGCCATTACTAGATACAAGATGGCCCAGAATCTTTACTTCTTGGGCAGCAAAAGACACTTCTTTTTGAATTTAATTTAAGACCAGCTTCCTGAAGACATTTTTAGAACAAGTCTTAATCGTATAAGATGGTCTTCAAAAGTTTCTGAGAACACTATTATGTCATCTAGGTAACAAAGACACATAGTCCATTTAAAATGGCGTAGCAAATTGTCCATCATTCTCCGAAGGTCGCAGGTGCATTACAGAGACCAAACGGCATGACTTTAAACTCGTATAAGTTCGGGGGTAATAAATGCCGTCTTTTTCACGATCCTCTTCGTCTATTTCTATTTGCCAATAACCAGATGACATCAGACATGGCGTAAATACGAGGCAGAGGATAAACGTCTTTTTCGTGATGGCACCTTTCAGACACAATGGGTGATGACGAGCGTATCGTCAATACGAGGCATCGTTGGTTGATTGAGCATGATCACCACATAAAAATCCTGTGTTCTTTCTTCGCGGCTGTCGACTTGTCGTGACGCCCAGAAAATTTCGTATTCAGCTTGATATCTGTGACTTTTCTTCGATAATTTATGATTCAAGTGGTTCAGCTTGGCCTATAACGATTGGTAACCCAGACATCACTTTTCCGTTACGATATGTGGATACCATGGACGGTGTAGCAATATTTTTTCTCGAAGAGCAAATGTTTGCTGCCGTCTAGAACTACATTTATGTCTCCTCGGGTTTGATATCCTGATACTGTTATTCTAGTTAAAGAATGCGGCTTAAGTGTATAGTCTCTGGTGGCATACAAATTCCAGGCGTCAGGCGCTGTGGAGTCTCGACAGATGTCTTCTAGAACAAGTTCATTTTGTCCACAGTCTATAACGGCTTGAGACGCCTCTAAAAGTCCCATCTAGGATGACGTCATGGCTACAATGTGATAAAACAATAAATTCAAAAGGCAGTTCTCGATTGTTTATACGGACACGTAAAACACATTTCCCTATCGGCCGAACAAAATTTCCATCCGCAACTTTCAGCATAACGCTCTTGGCATCAGCAAACAGAACTTTCTTTAAAAATCGGCGATACTTATCGGATATGACAGAAAACGATGCCCCAGAATCTACTAGAGCACGTATCGGCTTCTTATCTATTATTACGTCTAGTTGGTTACCAGTCATCTTGGCGGTCGACGGAGGATTTCCAGTACACGCGGCCTCACCTCCTTGGAAGGTCGCTCTCCTTAGTTTTCCTCGCTCCTACGGCCTGGCGACTTACTGGATCGGCGATATGGCGACGGGGATCTGTAACGACGTATTGGGGATCGGCCTTTCGTGGGACTTGGCGTAAAACGGCGAGAAGAGTTTGGTCGGCGTATTTCTTCTTCAGTGCCAACGTCATCGAAGTTCCGTCGGCGGTTTCGAGAGTTGTCAAAGACAGCCTTTCTCTCGGCAGTAGCGCATTACATGTCCAGGACGTCCGCAGTGGAAACAAACAGGTCTGTTGTCAGCCGTTCTCCACACATCTGTTTTTCTTGGTTCAGGTGGGAAATTCTGAACAGGAGCTCTGTATTTCCTGGTTACAGCGGCGTATGTTGGTCGTGGTCTAGTTTCTGTAGGTTTTGTTGACACTGGGGCCAAAACCCTTTCAACTTCGTCTTGAACGATCTCTTCTAAGGATTGGGGATCGGAGTCCAAAGATTCTTGCGTCTGGTTAACTAGTCGATGGACTTCTTCTCGTACGATTGTGCGAATAAGAGAGACCAAATCAGTCTCATCCGTCAGGGATGCAACCGGTACGACGTTTGGAAGCCTTTCAAATCTCGGTCGACCAACTCTCTTCTGCTTCATATCTTCGATATAGTTGCACCATTTGATAAAACTTGCTGTGTCGTTGATTTCTCTCGTCAACAGGGCCTGATAAATATCCTCAGCAACACCTTTTCATTAGGTGTGACACTTTTCATCTTCTTTCATCAGAGGATTTACCTCTTGGCAAAAGTCCTAATACACTTTGTATGTGGGACTGTGTACTCTCGCCTGAACGCTGGGCTCGGCATTTTAGTTGTTCTTCTGCCCTTCTGGTATATTTTTGACGGTCACCGAAAAGTCCACTTAGTCCATTTTTAAACGCTTCCCAGGAATCTAAGGCGTCTTCGTTGTTGACATACCACTGTCTCGCAGTTCCGTCAAAAAGAAATAAACGTTAGCCAGGCACATCATGTCATCCCACTTGTTAAAGTTGGCTACTCGATCGTACTCTTTAAGCCATTTGAGAGGGTCTTCCCCAGGCGCTCCTCGGAAGGTCGATGGGCTCCTCCATTGCTGTAACGAAGGTGTTACTACAGCGGGCTTGGCTTCTTGCTCGGTCGGCATTTTTGTCCTCTTCCTACTATTTTCTTTTAACAGTCCGAATTCGGGGATAATCCTCTTAACCGGAGGCTCCTGCGAAGGTTGTCACTATTATCCACGTTTGACGTAATTGTACCCCGCGCTTCCACCAAACTTGTCACGGAGTTCGAAAAAGAAGTACACAGTTCAATTAAACAAACAATTAGATTTATTCTAACGCTTGGAGCTCGATACAACACTGGACTGAGAACATGCCCAACTGGCGATGAACTCTGCTTTTATACACTTCGGAATATTCGAGAAATAACCAGTATGCACTCTAAAGAATGATCTGGATTCATCTAGAACCTAGAGAAACAATACATTAAAAACGGAAACAAAATTCCGGTCTTTGGATAAATCTGCCGGGGCCGGGATTCGAACCGAGACCTGAGGAAGTTCAGTCCAACGCTCTGCCAACTCGGCTATCGGGACTTAGTATCGGGACTTATGCGTGCGGCAATATATATACATATATATATATACATATATATATATACATATATATACATATATATAAAACATATATATACATATATATATATACATATATATAAACATATATATATATATATATATATATATATATATATACATATATATATAAACATATATATATATATATATATATATATATATATATATATATATATATATATATACTTTTAAAAGCATACATACTTTTATTTTGAATAAGACATCATTACTAATTCCATAAATAATTTTGATGTTATCTTATAGAAGTACCGGTTCATTTGACTTAAGGGGGTCCACCCATGTGAAGGGTTCAAAAAATCAAAAAAATTTTCCTTCATAAAACGTTTCTTTTACATGACATGGTAAAGTGATTTTTTAAAATTCGATATCGTTATAAAGAAGCAGGTGTTAGAAGAGCAGCTATTCAAAGCACTGAGTTGGTAATCGAAGGCTGGGCCTACTGGTTGGCGTGGCTACAGCGGACGTGGTTTGAGCGAACGCATCCCCCCATCTTAGAACAGATTCGACTATCGAATTACAAGGATAAATACATTTTTGCCAATCCAATTTAATTATTTGTATTAAATTGTTAAGATATTATAGTGCGAATACATTTTAAACATAGCGGAATGTAATAAAAACTTTCAGAGAAATATTTAAAAATTAATAGTAAGTAACAGCATAATAAAAGGTATGAACAAATTTCAGGAATTTTGTGTTTTAGAGTCAAATAAATATTAAAACAGTTGCAATTACCATAAAGATGATTTATTTTATTATTTTTTACTTATATCTTGTATTTTACTTCTATTATTTATTTCTACTTACATTAATAAAACTAATTAATTGTATGGCAATTGCACCTGTTTTAATATTTATTTGACTCTAAAATACAGTTTTCTACAAACTGAAATTCGTTCATACCCTTCATATTAAACTGTTACTTACTATAAATTTTTAAATATTTCTCTAAAAGTTATTATTTTTTATTACATTTCGCTATGTTTAAAATGTATTCGCACTATAATATCTTTTACAATTTAATACAAATAATTAAATTGGATTGGCAAAAATGTATTTATCCTTGTAATTCGATGATCGAATATGTTCTAAGATAGGGGAAAAATGTGTTCGCTCAAACCACGATGAGTTTCAAAGTGTCCGCTCAGACCACGAAATGTTATGTGTCCGCTCAAACCACGTCCGCTGTAACCACGCAACCGGCCTATTGTGTACAGTCGGTTTGATACAATTGATCCTTATATGCAAATAGACGTTCATATAAGTACAAACAAGTTTTCAGAAGTTTAAAAGGAAATATCTATAGTTATTGAATATTTCATCGAACTTGTTTTAGGCATCGTCGATTGAGGATTTTCATTGTTATAATTGTACTTGAATCTTTTTTTAAAAGCGTTTTTCTCAAGACTGTGTTTTTCAAATTTTCATCCGTCATACCTCAAGAACGGTTTGACCGAATTACTTCAAATTTATAGGGTAGACTCAGCACATATAGATACACCAAATGGACCACGATCATGCTAAAATTCAAAATATTTCTATTTTGTATAACAATAACATAACGAAAAAACCAATGAAATTCGAAACTTTTTTTCCAGAGGTCTACCAAAAATCCAATTTTTTGTATTTTCAATTGAGTATAGTCCACATTCAGCGCATTTTAGCTTACGTATCAAAATGTCGTTATTTTTTTATTTCAAATTAGCCAATCAGCCGGAATCGTGGAGGAAGTGAACGTCCATTTTTTCAAGGAGGGTGTGTTCAGAGCACTATAACTCACGTTTTATTGGATAGTTTTGGCTTAACATTTATATGCTTACTCTTAAAATATCTATAAATAAATGATAAAAAAAACCGTAAAGTTCTATCTTTTTACTGGTTGCCAAAAAAGATTCCCTAAAAATGCTTAAAAAACAGAACGTCACATGGGTGAACCCCTTTAAGAAAGAAAAGACCGGTTTACCTAAATTTGATTCAAAAATTGTAAACATTTGGTATACATATACATGTAGACAATATATATTTCATGGGCTTATTTTCTCGCAAATGCAGTTTTTATTTTAAAATAAAAATATTCAGCGAGATAAATATTTTTGTACGAAACATTTTTTACTCGTAATTTTCAATAATTTTTCTTTCCTTGCGTAATACTGTACATCATAGTACTGATAGCTGACGATTTTCCTCTTGATAACAAATGTAGAAGTGTTTCCTTTGTCAATTTATTCAGCAAATGATAGTATAAGGCGTATGAAAGGAGCTCCCTACAAACTCAATTTCCCCATTCAATCTCACAATGGTACAGAATTTCTGTTGTAAGCTTCCAAAATATTTTTATACTGCCTGAAAACTTAATTTCCTGAGTTTTTGTCATAAAAGAGAGATGAGTTCATGCATGTATGCATGTCTCAACACTTGAAAAATAACTATTTGTGTCCTCTGTTGAAATGATTTTTCTTTCCGTTCATTTCCTTACATATCTGAAGCTTTTTTTTTTCTCACACGCGAATGCATTATGACTAAAAAGACATTTTTATATAATAGCGTTATTTTCAAAATTCTTTTTCTTTCTTTTTAGAAATTATTTAAATGTTTCACTCGTGACTCAAAAGAAATCATATTTTTTTAAAAATATATTGTTCTATAATAAATTTAAAATAGCGTTTGAAATGCATTGAAAATACATTTTTTAATCTTAGTTAATTAAAATTTAAAAAGAAGAAGAAAAAGATTAAGATTAAAGTAAGATGTAAAAAGATTTTTTAACATATCCCATACAAAAGTCAGCAATTCTGTTGAAATATGTTAAAAGGAAATATAATTTGAAAAATAAAAACTAGTTATTGAAAGTTTAAAAACTGAAAGAATTTAAAATTAAGTTTTTTTCCTTATAGATTCCCTGAGAGAATTTTTTTTCATTTTTATCCTGACTAGGAACATTGAAAGGAAATTTTATTTGCGTTACCAAAAGAAACATGCGCGAATGATTGTACAATTCATTTAAAAAATAATGTTGGTAAAAACATTGTTTATTCAATGGAGAACAGAAATTCCACTGAGAGTTCACTTGTTTTCGAAAATTTCAACATTAAAATGGCATAAAATATTATTTTTAAAATTTGATCATTTTTATCCTGACTAGCACACACACACACATCTATAACATTGAAAGGGGTTTTTGTGTCTAAATTTTTTGGATTTGCATTAAATAGTTACCAAAAACGATTTATAACATGCGCGAATCACAGATTGTACAATTCATTTAAAAATAATGTTTTATTAAGGTAAAAACATTGTTTATTCAATGGAGGAACAGCAAACAAGATTCCCAAAAAGATGTTCTATCGGATTCAGGTCTGGAGATCGAGCTTTCCATTCGTATGAGTTCACTTGTTTTCATCCAAGAATGAAGTCGTTACCAATAGCAAGCATATGGGCGGAAATGGATCAAGGATCTCACATCCGGTTCCTCCATGGAACACATGCAAAAAGATCCCTGTAACAAATGGTCTTTCAAAATTGATGGTATCATTGCGCTGTTCCCTCCAAAAGACGCCCTGATTATTGTAAATCTGGAAAGAGATAAATAAAAACATGTAAAAGCGGTTTGAGAAAAAACTGGAAAATGTAAATTTCACTAGTTTTGATGCTTGAATTCTGCAACGAGCTGCGGCACAGTATTTCTTCTCCTTCGTGCCGAAATAAAAACGGTATTCTGGTCAACATTTTGGATTTTTACATTACGAGACACATTGATTCAATTTGCCTGCGAATCCATCCAACTGCCCGCCACCACCTTAACGAGGGTAAACGACGTCTCTGAATTTTCTAGAATATACGTTGAAATTCAACACAACTTACACACAAAAGTAAGAAAGCTTGATATTTGCATATTTTCTCTCACTCATAAATATACGTTCTTTTCTAAAAATAAAAGTGAGCAGGAATCGTTTTTGCATTAATGTTTTTAAAGTTCGGTATTATCATTCATGTAAACTATGCATTTTTATTGTTACTGCCATTTTTTTTTATGGTGAGCTTCGAAAAACATGTTGTACCTTAACTTTTTGAGGCCAGTGTATAAAGGAGAAAAGTGACTCACTAACTCACTGACTAATCACGATATCTCCGGAACTATTAAACCTACAGACTTGAAATTTGGTAGGTAGGTTTCCTTCATGGAGCAGACGTCAGCTAAGAACGGATTTTGCAAAGTTCGAACCCCAAGGGGCGTTATAGATAATTATTTTCATTACTAAACTATTTGATGTACAGTCGTGAAACTTGGTAAACAGATTTCTTTCATAAAGTAGAGAATCCCTACGTAATGATTTTAACAAAAATCGACCTCCAAGGGGCGTTGAGGGCGCTTAAGGGGCGTTATACATAATTATTTCCATTTTTAAACTATTAGACGTACAGTCTTGAAATTTGGTAAGCGGATTCCTTTAATAGAGTACAGATCCGCTGCAAAATGGGTTTTGTCAAAATTGACTCCCAAGTGGCGTTGTATAGTATTAGGTGGCGTAACTCCAATTAACTCCTTTTTTAAACTATTAGACGTAAAATCTCGAAATTTAGTAAGCTGATTCCATTCATTAAGTAGAGATCCGCTATAAGATGGATTTTGTGAAAATCGTTTCCTAAGTGGCGTTGCGGGGGCTTAAGGGGCGTTATAGATAATTATTTCCATTTTTAAACTATTAGACGTACAGTCTTAAAATTTGGTAAGCGAATTCCTTTCATGGTGTAGAGATCCGCTACAAAATAATTTTGGGGAAAATTGATCCCCAAGGGTCACTGAGGGGGATTAAGGGGCGTAATAGATAAATATTTCCGCTTTTCAACTAATAGAAACACCTGCTTGAAAATTAGAAGGTATGTTCCGTTCATGGAATAAGGTTCCTTTTACAATGATTTTTGCGAAAACGGACCCCCAAAGGAGTGGGGTTGCGAGGGATTAAGGCGTGTTATAGAAAAGTTCCTGTTTTTGAATTTAACTCATTTACTTGAAATTTGTTCAGCACTTTTCTTTAGTTGAATAGAGTTCCACTAAGAATGGATTTTACGGAAATCAACTCCAGCTGGAAGCGGGGAGAGTTATTGGGGCGTATTGATAGACAAAATTCCCGTTTTTGAACTGCTAAGACTATAATAATAAAATTTGGTTTGCATGCTTCTTTTGCTGAATTGGAATTCGCTAAGAATGCTGTCAACGAGGTATTGATGATAAAAATACCGTTTTTGCTCTGTTAGATTTAGACTTGAAATTTAGCACGCATGTTTATTTTATGGAGTAGAGATCCACTGAAAGTAGCTTTGATGGAAATCCACTTGATTATTAGGTTAAGTGAGCGAAAAAAAATCTTTCTACTTCTATTTTAGATATAAATTCAAATTAGATATTATAATTTTTTGTTCTTTTTATATCAAGGGGTGAGAGTGTAACAGCTATAATTATATTTTTCAATACAATCGAATTCTTAATGCTAGATATCAATAATCAATATATGTGTAAACAGTATATATATATGTATACAACATCGTGAAATACCCAGTGAAGCATGTGGGTACCGGCTAGTATGTATATAAATCATAAAGCAAAAAAGATGGTTTAGCTGTTATTATCGTACAAAGGAGATAAATTCTGAACTTTAGAAAGTAGAACATTAGACTTGTTAAAAGAAGAGATAATGGACCAAAATTCAAAGTGTACTTACGTTTTCTATATCTTCCACTGACTTAAAGTAGTGATATAGAGATAAGCATGTTTTATAGGGCTTTAACTTTCCCTTTCCAGTGGAAATATTATGCACACAAGTACACAAAAAATAATGAAAGAATAAAAAGTAAAATATTTTATATAAATTAAGCGTATAACTCTTGCATGGTATTAAGTCATCGTTTATCAAACTGTGGGGCGCCCCCAGGGGGCGTAATAACTCTACGAAAATACTGAAAAGTAGGGGAAAAAAAGATTATTTGAAAAAATTATTAAAATTTATTGAAAGTACACGAACAAAATGCATTCTGACATAATAAAAAATAAAATTAGCATTTACACTTATAAATGTATCAGAACTGCACAATGTATTTTATAATTAACTCAAAAATACCAAGTTAAGAATAAGTTTCATAATTACCAGTGCCCCCCTGGGATTGTCGCAAAAATTAACACTTTTCTTGATGATTTGTTCAGTTTATAAACAATTCCTTAACTGTCGTTTAAAAGTTACGCAATTCACTCCCCAATACCTCCGTTTTCCACGTAGGTGCCCGTATGTGATATGTTTGGGGGGGAGAAAATTGATATACACAAGTAAATCCTTCACAAACACTGTCAAGGTCCTTTTATTGCATTCCAAAGCCTTCGGAATAATTTTATGGACAGCAGTGCACTGAAAAGATCATACGTCGGAAAGACGTAAATATACGCCTGGGAATTAAAGACATCGATTGAACGAGACGTATAATTACGTCTGTGGCACTTAGAGGGTTAAAGTCGTTTTGTAGCTTTGGCGATAAAGTATAGTATTTTTGAATTTCTGCATTGTTATTTGTATGGAAGGATGTATCGATGAAAATTATTATTGAATACTGGGTCGTAAATAGTGAAAGTTTGAGAAGCACTGTATTAAAAGCTAATAGATAAATATAACTGATTTAAAAATAGGGTGTATCAGTTAAATGATTACAAAACTTTCTGGGCAGAGTACACTTAGACGATGGGAAATTATATTGAAGTGAATGGACGGAAAGTCTTTTCTGGCGCGGTAAGTGACGATACAAAACACAAAAAAGGCAGGGCATGAATAAGAATAGAGAAAACATGTTTATTGCCCTTAGTACTGCAGAAAATTAAGAAAAAAATCCTTAAAGAGAGAGAGAGAATAGAGATACATGTTGGGGTATTAGGGGTACATGTGATTAGTATGCAGGATTCACTTAACGGTCATATGGCAAATCCCGACATGATTGGCGATAACCTGTATACTGGTACCGAGATGATTCTGTTTTGTATTCAGCAGAGTGTCACCGTTTTTTATGGAGTACTTGCTCTTCTCTCAAAGCGTACAAAGAAGGCATGACTGGGAATTTGCCTTCTGGGGTTACGTTGGGCGTACAACTACTGTGGGTCTCGTCCATTGCAATCAGCGACTCCATTTTCCAGATGCATATCAGTAATCTCAGCGCGTTCGAGTAACATTCCATCGTACGACCACTTTGTCTACAGGCAAAATGAAGCTTCATAGAAAGCTCGGCATCAAACCCACGCGTGCATATGCACCGTCATCCGATGCTTCGGCTTACGTAGCACTATCTATCATGAACACCAACCAAAGACTTACCAACATTTTTTGCTGCTCTAAAAATAATAAACACGTTTTCTTCTATTATTCTTGTCTTGTTTTGTATCGTCACTACTGCGCTAGGAAAGCGTTACCGTCCTTGCATTCTTATGTGATATCCCATTCTTCTAAGTGTACTCTATATATCCTGAAAGTTTGTAACCTTTGTACTGATATATTCTGTATGTCATATAAATGGAAATAGTAGGATATATAAATGAATTAAAAAGAAGAATCATTAACCCAAAAACATACATAAAATTTAAAAACCAAAATTAAATAATCGAACCAATTAAAAAATGAATAATGAGTGTATACTGTAGATTTTAGGGCAATATTAATATTGCCCTCTTTGGTAATGACTCCACCTAAATAAAAAAAATTTAATACTAATAGAAAATATCAAGATAGAGAATTTTAAAATGAGAGAAATTTTTTAAATTTGAAAGTGTTAAAATAAATTAAGAAAAATGTATAAAAATAAACTTAACATAAATCCACGAGTTTTAGTCTAATTCTCCAATTCTACAAAATTTTTAAACTCACTTTACTGTTACAATCTCAACTTCCTCACTTACAATCTCAACCTCCTCACTTACAATCTCAACCTCCTCACTTACAATCTTAGCCTCCTCACTTACAATTACAATCTCAACCTCCTCTCTTGCAATTGAAATCTCAACCTACTCACTTACAATTACGAGGGCTGTTTTTTTTAAGTAAGGTCCGTTTGTTTTTAAAAAAATAACGGCAATATATTTTGTTTTAAAAAACCTTTATTTTTCAAGATTGTACATATTTTCACCTATTTTTCTACACAATTGCCAAGTTTATTGATGCACTTTTCATACCTTAGAACTAAGTTTTGAATACCCTCGTCAAAAAAGTCTGCCGCCTGGTCGAACAGCCAAGAGAGAATTCATGGCCACTTTCCCACCAAGACTGTGTTTAAAGTACCGGAAAAGGTACCTGAAACACACAGTCTTGCTTATCACACATATTTAACTGCTTGCATCAAATCATCAGTGATTACAGAGGGCTGGTCTGAGAGTTCTTCGTCATGGACGTTTGTTCACCTATCTTGTGACGACTTACGCGTCTTTTCTTTTACAAGTCCTTTGGGTTCTTTAGGCCCGAATTAATGGCAACTCTTTTCCAACCAAATCCAAGAAACGGGAAGTGAAGAGATGTAAATAATATAGGATAAATATAGGATCTTAGAGTAAGCGTGAGGGCAATGATGGCAATGTTATGGTAGTGTAAAGGAATGTTCGACAATTAAAGTGAGTTGTGGTATTGGATGATTATTGAAGTTCGTCGTTCAAGATTCAAGTTCTACGTGTCGTGGATAAGCATATTGGTGATCGATTAGAAGTTAAATGTACAGCTGCATACCACTGTAGATAAAGACAAGTTTATTACAGAATAATATAAGGTAGGATTGATTACTTACTATAATTATATTTGAAGATTAGGCGGTTCAATTATTGATATAGGTCTGTATTATATTGTGTGTTGCGCATTGTGTCATCGTAGTTTCTCTCATTCATTAATACGATTCTATTTGTTCAAAGTTTAAGTTGAATATCTTAATAAAGTCATATTAAGATAATGTTTGATTCTAGCTCTTACGTTAACCCTACATCTCTAGCTCACGCTGATACTTCGAGGGATGTACTTCCAAGGGGAGGTACATCACAATCTTTAAAACTTCCTGGCCCATTTTCGAACTTTGCTGTCACTCGTTGCTTTAGTGCCATAAACTTCTGTTACGTGGCGATGAATGTCTGCAGCCGACATGTTTCTTGCAGTCACAAAACGGATAACAGACCGTATCTCACACTTGGCGGGTGATTCAATCACCTTAAACATTTTAAAGACTCACAGCGACGCTTGCACGACTGCTACAGAGCTGGAAATGAAGCGAGTGTGTTCGCAAAGGATGCTGTTCAGTGACGCAGAGACTCGTTGCGGCGCACGTGTGAACTAGGGAACTATACGTGCCAAAGGATCTTACTTAAAAAATAGCCCTCGTACAATCTCAACCTACTCACAATTACAATCTCAGCCTACTCACTTACAATTACAATCTCAACTTAATCTCTTACAATTACAATCTCCTCACTTACGGTTACAATATCGAAAACCTTACATACAATTACATTATCAACAAACATGCAATTACAACTCCACATCATCCTCTTGGAATCAACTTCCCGTCTATTTAAATAGCAAACCTAATTTGCCTCTATTAAGGGTTCCTTCGCAAGGTGAGATTGTCAAATCTCAACCAAACACTTTATAATCAATCAAATAATTTATTTAATAGATTTCCTAGTAGTTAATTTTAAAAATACGCTGAAAACCCTCTATAAAATATGATGCAAAAAAGATTAGAAAGTAAGTAAAAATATTTTCTGTGACATTTCTGTATGAATTTTTTTTAAGGAAATTTGTCTGTAAATCTAGCTTTATAGCTTATATTTTAAAAATTGTTATTAATAATTTGAAAATTTGAATACCTATTTTTTAAACAAGCTGCGTAAAAATATATAGATTTAATTTAGTAATAAAGGGTGTTTTTTTAGAGGTATAGAACTTTAAATTGCAATAAAACAACGATGTAATATTCGATTGACATGAATTTTTTTTATTCGAAAGATAATCTTGTGGCATTACATTTTAAATATGATTTCTGGCATATGACTGTCATGGCTGGCTCGGATGTAGTCCAATCTGGACGTCCAATTTTCGATGACTTTTTCCAACATTTGTGGCCGTATATCGGCAATAACACGGCGAATGTTGTCTTCCAAATGGTCAAGCGTTTGTGGCTTATCCGCATAGACCAATGACTTTACATAGCACCACAGAAAATAGTCTAGCGATGTTAAATCGCAAGACCTTGGAGGCCAATTCACAGGTCCAAAACGTGAAATTAGGCGGTCACCAAACGTGTCTTTCAATAAATCGATTGTGGCACGAGCTGTGTGACATGTTGCGCCGTCTTGTTGGAACCACAACTCCTGGACATCATGATTGTTCAATTCAGGAATGAAAAAGTTAGTAATCATGGCTCTATACCGATCACCATTGACTGTAACGTTGTGGCCTTCATCGTTTTTGAAGAAGGATTCCACCAGCCCATAAAGCGCACCAAACAGTCAGTTTTTCTGGATGTAACGGTGTTTCGACATACACTTGGGGATTAGCTTCACTCCAAATGCGGCAGTTTTGTTTGTTGACGTAGCCATTCAACCAGAAGTGCGCTTCATCGCTAAACAAAATTCGCTTATGAAAATCGGGAACAACGGCAATCTCGTTTTGGGCCCATTCGACGAATCTACGCCTTGCTTGATCATATTTAAAATGTAATGCCACAAGATTATCTTTCGAATAAAAAAATCATGTCAATCGAATAATACATCGTTGTTTTATTGCAATTTAAAGTTCTATGCCTCTAAAAAAACACCCTTTATGTGAATCACTAGAAGAAATAATGTAATGTATACTAAAAATAGTTTTAAAAATGTTTTCTTGATTTCAAGGAAGTTCTTTAAATAAAATCTCACACATCGCTCATTATCTTTCATTATAAATTTTTACCAATATGCGTATTCTTATATCATTTTACAATTTTTGTGCATACACATGGCTATCCTAAACATGTATATTCTAACATACGTTATGAAAAGCAGACTTAAAATTGCATAGGATGTAATCTGGTATTGAACAATATTTAAAAATGTTTATAATATCTTAACAAAACCTTTAAATGAAAGAAAAACATATGTAACTATTCTAATAGCGCAACTAAAATTGTTTTTATTTTATTATTTTTTAACAGAAAACTATAAAGGATTACTTATGTGTGGTATAATTATTTTTGTGTATTAAGATCATAATCAGTGTCATCGTAAGCATCTAGTTTTTTCCAAATTTTTGGAACCTTATTTTATTCAGTATGTGGAGCAGATTTGTTTTAATTTCCCTTTAAAAACTGAGATAGAAGTCTTTTTTTATTTTTCAATTCCTACTATATTAGCTCATTCTCTCTCTATTTATATATATTTATTTATTTGTATATATATATGTATTATGTTCCAATTTTCAATCGTTAATAAAATACTTTCTATTCATCCGTTTAAAGTAAGAATACACCTAAAACATTTTTTGTACATTACTTGTTTTATTATTTTTTAACAGAAAAATATAAAGGAATACACTAATCTGTGGTTTTATTGTTTTTATGTATTAAAATCATAAAATCGTAATATGTGTTATTGTAAGCATCTAGTTATTTCCAACTTTTCGGAACCGTATTTTATTCAGTAGATGGAACAGATTTGTTTTCATTTCTCTTCAAAAACTGAGATAATAGTTGTGACAGTCTTTTATTTTTCTATATATTCTTCAATTTCTCTAACGATAAAAAACTTTGAAAAACAGATTTTGTAATTCATAGCTTAGCTTTAAACACATTAGGACCATCTAGTACCTGAAATCCAATCGTGTATCTTTCTTTATCCAGCAAAATTCTGAAATAATGCGAAAAAGAAAAAGTATGGAAGGAAACACACCCCGTCATTTTATTTCTTCTATTATTTTCTTCTTATCACATTTATTGTCTAACATTCTTATCAATAAAGTAAATAGATGATGATGACGATAAAATAATATAGTAACTTTTCTTTAGAATGATCTCATCATATAATGATAGTTACTCAAAGACCAATTTGACTCTGATCACTCAAAAAAAAAAATCTTAAATTTATCAAAGTGACTATTTCATTTTATCTCTTTTCTTCATATATAGTATGAGGACATTATAGAACAAATTTATTATACTTCAGGTTGTAGTTTAAAAAGTTTTCTTTCGGAGAATCTTTAGAACTTATGCTACTTAATCATGTAACAAGCATTGGTTCAGATCGAATATAACTTCCAAAGAAGAATGTGTGTGAGAATAACCAGTTGCTAAAATATTTTCCTATAAAATTTTATGTTTAAAATCATATATTAATTGAAACCAAAGCAGCGCTATGCACTGAATCCCAAACAATAATATTTTATTTTTACACACATAAGTCAATATGTTTCCTTTAAGTGTAAATGTCCCTTGTTTAACATTATTGTTTAATCTATGCAAACACCAACAAATCGATTTTCTTACTATCGTCAGATATTATATCATGCCCAAAAGGGTGAAGAGCCTTAGAAAAAGACAGAGTAGCATTATTAACTAAGCATGCACTTTATAATAAATTATAGTCTTAAAAAAACTAAAAAACACGCGTTTATAGTGAATCGAACTAAAAAGTAAAAGAATAATTCTAAAAATAGGAATAAAATGATTAACGAGAAAGTTAATGTCATTGAAAGAAAAACGTGGGGTGCTCTATATTAATTGTTATAATTTCTTACTGGTTCTGTTCCGAAATGCTGAGTTCATGTAAAAATGTAGTACAAAGCACCCCACGCTTTTACCACAATGACATTAATTTTCTCGTTAATCATTTTATTCTTATTTTTAGAATTATTCTTTTACTTTTTAGTTCGATTCAATATAAAAGTATGTTTTTTAGTCTTTTTTTTTAACTATAACTTATTTCTCCTTTTTTAGTTCGATCTACAATAAAAGTCTGTTCTTTAATTTTTAAAACTGTCATTTATTCTTTGTTGAATTTATCCTTGAGTTTGATATTTGGAGCCGGAATTATGTGGTTCCTTGAATGAGTCTTGCTCTTCAATGGATATTAATTAATGGTTCTGTAGGGTATTTATTCTCTCCGTTTACGGGGCCTCGGAGGAATCCCATATCGTTATATTTCAAAGATTCCGTCTCTATAAATACAGGTCTAACTAATAAAAGTGTGTTAGCAGGAAATAATAAATGCCAATCGTATTATCACCCTTTAAAAACGTATTGCTATAATGTTAATTCGTATCATCACTTCTATAAACATATTGCTTTATCAAAATAAAAAAAATATTTAGAAAAGTTAGAACATATAAATTATTATTCACATGCACGAGTCTTTTTTTTATTTCCTTTTTCATATGTTTTTTAAAAAAGGAAACCGACCCAAATAACTCACTTTGTGCGACTTTGGTTATAGAATTTTTTCTAAAAAAAATTATATTTCTATTTTAGCCATGTAAAAATGAATTTACAAAAAAGGGACATAGAAACTTTTATATAGGAAAATTTTACAAAATGAAAGGAGAATTTATCCTGTAAAATTTGTATTACGCTAATAAAAATTTTATTTTACTACAATAACGTACAGGATATTATTTGTCATCATAAAAATTTTAAAAAAATACATCTATATAAAATATATATTTTAAACAGGAATATTTCTTAGAAATATAACATAGCATTTGAACATATTTGGTTCATGACTGTTTTATCTACTTCTTATCCGCTTTATAAGAAACAATGACTTGCTTTAAAAACATAAATGTTCCTCAAGAAGTTTTCCGTTATATCATTTTTTATTTTGTTTTTTTCTCAATTTTCTTGCATTGCTACTAGTTACTCAATACTCACTTTTAAATATTAAAAAGTCAAAGCATTCTATCCCGTAAATTAAGCATCAAACATTTAAATTTTTAATTGTTTTTTTAACATCTGGTCATATATTATAATCTTCTTATTAGTTGCTCAAACTTTTTTAAAATCTTTGAAGTACTAAAACTTTCTCGTTTATATTATCAGCGAAAAAAAAATTATTTCTGGTTTTTCTTCTTAATAACAGATTATGTTTCTGAAAATAAGCATCAAAAGAAATTCGTACTTTTTTTTATTTTTGTATTTTTTCAATAGCATAGACATACATTATTTAATTATTTTTCCCGGTAATCAGCTAACTATTTTGCCATGATAAAAAAATGCCCGATTTTGAAAAAAGAGAGGGTATTAAAAAGGATTAAAAGAAATCAAGTACCTCGAAGTCTGTTTAATCCCTTCAAATTTTTTTAAAGGAATAGAATATTTAAATTTGTTTCTCAAAGCCATTACGTTTTCCTACAAAATGGATTTTTTTTTCTGTTTCACCCATAGTCTGTTTGGCATTAAATCTTATATTCAGGAGTCCAAATCTTTATATGAAGTAAAAATGATAATAATAATAAAGCTCAGCTTAAAAAACGTAAAATAATATGATAACATAATATGATTTCAACTGCATTATCGAGACCGTTTTCAAAATTTCAACATTAATCAAATGGGATGCATTTCACCACACACGCTTTGCCTCCAATTATGCGAGCCATTTCAGTAGTGACACCACCTAATGGAGGCTCTCGCTACTAATTTTTTATATATGAATTAAACACACACACGATAGCAAAGTTCTAACATTAATTCGAGTCAACAGACGGAACCTATTTCATTGTATTCAAGTTTATTTAAATTTATTGTTTTCCTTTTGTAATGTTTCAGTAACTGAACAAATTATATTTCAGGAAATATTCAATATTATTAGTGCACACATTAGTAACTTGTGAATATTTCCTGTCCTTATAACAATACATCTAGTGGGTATTCTAATGTTTTTAAATTCTTTCATTTTGGAAGATACTTTTAGCCTTGCTAAAAAGTCAATTTACAACTCAAAAGGTGGCTACGATAACCTAGCGTTTATGGTCCCGAGCTCGTAGCCGGCATGTCATGAGTTCAAAGTCTAGTGCCTGTAGACCCGCGATGTAGCGGGGGCCGATGCACGCTAAAGCAGTTGAGGCTCAATGTCTTCCCATTGCTGTGGAAGTTCAGACAGGGAGCTGCTAACTCAGGTGCCATCCTCATTACTTGACCGAGGTTAAATTGATAGGCCCGTCGTCAATAGCACTAGTGTTATTTTACCGTGTTGCGTTAATAAAATCTCATTCGCTTTACAGCTCAAAAGATTTGAAATTCCTAAAACTTTTTTATATTCGAATTCTTATGAGTTAGCTCTGCCTACTACAAGTCGAAACAGCATGAAAAATGCTAATGATAGATTGAAATAAAAGAGAATACTAAATGGGATTAGATCAGAATTCTTTTCTCGTTCATCTGGTTAGAGTGTGTATCTGAGGACCAATAGGTAAGAAAGTAGAAACTTATTCCAAACGGCAACGATGCCGTCAAAAATGTTATTTAATTGAAAATATTTGACAATAGAATCTCAACTCAAGTGACAACTAAAGTCATGATACTTAAAAAAAGTTATGAAAAAGAAAATAGTTACATTTAATGAATAATAATAATTAAAGAATCTATGTAGCAAAATTAAATAAGAACTAAATATACGGAGTTTTATGAAAAATGTATCTTAAAAAATATTTACTGGATTTATTCTGCAAATGTTAAAGTTTTTCCAAAGACAACTCTAGTGGGCTTTAGATGTTTTTATTAGAAATAGGGTTTGTGTGTGTGTGTGTGATTAACAAAAAATAAATTATTCTCGTTTCGTATTAAAAAATAAAAAAATATAATAAAACTCATAGTAAACTTCTACAAATGAAAAACTATAAGAGTTTTAATATCCTAATAATATCCTAAACAGTGTTCATTGCCCATGCATGGTGATTGAGCTACTTTTCTTTTCTTTATAATAATGGTATGGTATTTTTTAAAGCATAAAAAACAGTGGAAATCCACTTGGTAGAATAAATATACCAAATACCATGTCCTCATTCAATTAAGTATTTTCAAACAATTTAATGCACATTAATGAGTGTTAATTAACCCTCTGATTGGAACACCCGTCTCTCAGATGGGGATGATTTGCTTTGAATGCCTGTAGGTAACGCTGTGGTGTGCTTTTTGGGATGGGCTACCTTGGCATCTTCAGTTGGACTCTTACCCAGTGAAAGGATCACGTGGTGGTACATGGCAAAGTTTTTCAACTCACGATATATGCGATTTTTTTTACCTATCACCGTCTATCACACGGATATTCTTATAGTCTTTTCGTGTTTGTTATTATTATTTTTAATTACTTTTACGTGATTATAAATAATTTTTAATCACTTTTTATAAAAATACTAGCCACAGTTCTAGTGATAAAAATATATTGTTGTGCTTGATTTAACCCCACACATCTTATTTAAGCCATACTCAATTTCATGAGCTATAAGGACATTTAAAACAGGCGTTAAAGTAATAAAATTCAAAAAAATTTACGTACCCGTCTGTCAGACGGATGTTTCTTAGAGCGACAAAAAAATTCATGTTCCGGCGAGAGAATTAAAGTCGCACTCACAAGCAACATAAGGACTTTTGACGACTGACTTCGTTAACTTGAACCGAGGTCAAGTGATGAGGATGACTCTATAAATTTAACGGTCTACACGTCGGGTCTTCAATGGTATCCGCGAGCTCGAACCAGTGGCTTGACAACGCTGTTCACGAGTTTATGATTTTGACTTCTAGGCTACTATGGCCTTAATGAGCACGAATAAAAAAAATAACATAGTGCCAGAATTGATATGCCATGTGAGTAAAAGTCAGTGGAAGCGAAGTATTAATTATATTTATGAAAAATTCATAGTATGAATCTTTCTCAGGTCCCATCTTCAAGTATCAAACTAATCACCCATTTATTTCTTCCGAACATATGGCCTAGCCAATAAACAAGTCTAATTCCAGATCGTTAGATTTAATAATCAACATATGTCAGCATTAACTTGCAAGCACCCTCTTCAAAGCGGCGATACTTACCATATGTTTTTCAAGTGTTATCCACTTGAAACCACCACCATGGCGTGTTTTTTCCTCCCTGCTCTCGGTGTCAGAACAGATGTACAAATGAAAGAATAAAGGTCGTCTTTTCCCTTTTCTAACTTTAATCTGATTCTGTCTTAAAAATCATGACAGAATTAAAGCCGGCAGGATTTTTTATCTGCAAATGGATTTCAAATCTTAACGTAAAAAACTTACCTTTTTCATAAAATAATTTTAGTATAAAAACGAACGCCAACTGCGGTAATAAATGATATGGAGAATTTGACGGAACACCGTATGCCTGTATATGAAGACGTCGGATTGCCGGAATAAAAAATGATACGGGAAAAAACGCGCTAATAATCTTAGGAAAAACATGGCTCTTAATACCGAGAAGAATGCAGTGTTTACCGCCGAACGATAATCTGTCTTTGCTGAAGAGGCCATCCAGTTTACCGTGAATGGAAGAAACATTCTAATGGAGAGAAAAAAAGAAGAGAAGCGTGTGAATCCCTTATTCCCCCGTGATAAAAGACGTCACACACTTTCGCCAGAAAAATAAAAGGAAAAAATCGTCTTCGCCGGAAAGTCTGCACGGTTCTACAGTGAATTGACCATCGCATGCCATAGTGAAATACCAATATCGAAATAAATAAAATTTTACTAGTGAAATTAAGCTACAACATCTGGATTACCGTTCACCAAGGGTTTCTGCCGCTGCAAAGTGGAGGTCAGTTAAATTGTATACTTCCAATTTTAGTAACATTGAAATAACTGAGTTTTGCTGAACAGAATTTTGTGAAAAAGAATAATATATGATATGATATGGTATTTAATTTTTATAATATAGTTGTGTTATAAATGAGATATTTTCTTTATATTTTAATTGAAAAAACAAAGTATATAGGTTTAGTCATACAAAATTTTGAGAAATTTTAATATACTTCTCATAATTTTATCTTAAGATGTCGAATGAGTTAAGAGTTATGATAGAAATTGGTGTTTTAAAGTGAAAGATATAAATTAAGATTTTAAAAAAATGACTAATGAGAGAACTAATACTAGAGATATTGATTTTTATAAAAAACAAAAGTAAAGTCAAGTTGTATTCTTTTTTCTCCATTGAATTCAATTGTTTTGTTAATTATTTTATTCAGCAGTAATCTTATTGCATGTCAATTAATTTTTTTTGTATTTTGAAATTGTGTGTTTTGATATACCGGCCATATATCAGGATTCACTATTTCTTAAAATTTTTCTTATCTAAAATTAAAATTAACTTAATAACTTGAAGTCTAATTTTTGGATATTATACAGTGGATAAGGGAGAATACAATCATTATAATTTTGTATATGTCTCGAAACATTAAGAGGACAAACTTGTTTAGCTTGATATGTACACCTCTCATTGTTTCTTATCAGCATCCCTGAACATCTGTGAGTTGATGACGCAGATTTCTCAGAGAGATGTGTTCAAAATTAAGTAAGGTGATACAGTTTTATTAGTGAATGTGTGATGCAAGAGAAACTCAAGAATTTTTGTCTATGAAACGTATTTTTAGAAGGTTACGGAAAGATTCAAAATATTGCATGCGATATTAAGTTACAATGAATATTGTGAAAAATTTTCAGAAATACTAAAAGTTATTATTGTAGTGAGTCCACTTTTCCGACTCAAAATAATAAAAAAGATCTCTTATATTCTTATAATTTTTATATTTTATAACGCATATGAAATAAAACATTGTTTATTGTGTTGGATAGTGCATAGAAGTTGTGTGTTATACACCATTTTCATATTATTAATAATTTCATTTTATTAGTGTCTATATTTTTTTTATCTTTTTAAAAATGTATTTCATATATGCAAAATGTGTGTAACAATATAAGGTATTACTACGATGGCGCCAGAGTAGATTTTTATACAAAATTATTATTTTAACATTTGTATGATTTCATGTATTTTTATATTTACTATCTTATTGTTTGATATATTATTTTCCAACATAATTTTTTTGAAAATATCTACCAGCTATAATACGAATCTATTATTATGAAGGAATAGGAGGAAACGCGCGAGCTCTTATTCTAGATGTCGAATATATTTGAACAAGCTAATCTTCATTTATATGTATGGAAATTCATTTTTATCAATTAATATGTTGGAAGTGTCCTTACTGTGTTTGTTGTTATAGTTTTTCGTTTAGTGTATTGATTTTTGATTTTAGTATTACTATTGCTTAAATATTTCTACTGTGTTTAATATGTCTTTCTAAATAATGCTATGTATAGTTTTGTGTTTATTGAAAATTGATGAAGTTTGTAAAGAGAGAAAAAAACCACGCCATGACTCCCTTTTAAAATTGGGGGGCAAATGTAAGAATAATTAAATTAGATTAAAAAATAAATTCCCTATCTAGCACTTGACTCATCTTTCTCAGTTCCCATCTTCAAGTATCAAACTAATCACCCATTTATTTCTTCCGAACATATGGCCTAGCCAATAAACAAGTCTAATTCCAGATCGTTAGATTTAATAGTCAACATATGTCAGCATTAACTTGCAAGCACCCTCTTCAAAGCAGCGATACTTACCATATGTTTTTCAAGTGTTATCCACTTGAAACCACCACTATGGCGTGTTTTTTCCTCCCTGCTCTCGGTGTCAGAACAGATGTACAAATGAAAGAATAAAGGTCGTCTTTTCACTTTTCTAACTTTAATCTGATTCTGTCTTAAAAATCATGTCATACATATATATATATATATATATATATATATATATATATATATATATATATATATATATATATATATATATATATATATATATATATATATGGGCGCAGTGAAAGCTATTTCTTAATAACAGATCCATTTTTTATGATTGTTGATGTTGTTTACTGATGAGATTCACGAGGCAGTCTTGTGATTACTTAAATCCGCTTTATTACACATCTTGAGACACACAAATATACACATCTTAACATAACACAGGGAATGGATTTCACAATACAGAATAAAGAAACGAGGACACTACGCGCTGCAATCGGCTACATGTTGAAGGGCAAAGAGCAGAAAAGGTGGAATTTCCAGAGATCTCGCTCTTTATACTAATAGGGAAATCACATGAGCTGGTTGGGTAGATGTAAATCAAACGAATCCCGTTAGGCGGGTAGATAGTTTATTTTTTACACACGCGTTCTGAAGGAAAGGACCATACATAAATTAAAAAGCTATTAAATAATAAATTACTAGGAACTATTATGTATATATATATATATATATATATATATATATATATATATATATATATATATATATATACGCCAGCTTTACCCATTAAGTGATAACTGTTTCTAAAGGATTTAACTTAAACGGTATATTCAAAATCATTCAAAAACAAAGACATTACTTTGAAATAAGAGAATATTTTTATATAAACTTTTCTGTAGCGCATTTCCATTGCAAAAGATAGAAGGAATCAAATAAAAGGCACACACACAAAGAACAATGTTACAAAGAAAAAATTTCTTCCCGAAAAAGCTTTTATGTTCCTCTCTTAAAGAATAATTACTGTGATTTTATGATGGTGGGTGAGTTTCCTCTCTAACATTTGAAGTCTAACTTTTAAAGAAATTATTTTTCCTTAAATGTTTGAGCTCCAGCATTCACTCCAAGACGTTTTCCGGTAATTTAAATGGAGTAATTAATGAGTCGTAAAAGACTGCACTAAACTTACCGTATTTTTTTTTATTAGAGCCATTTGTTTTATGAAAATGATTGGATGGAAAAGTCATTTTATATATGCTGGACCAATGAGTTATCTGATTGGATAAATTTATAGATAACGTTTATAACTGCATTCAACAGAATCTTAATGTTCAATGTGAAATCGTTAGTTTTAATCGAATCTTTTTTATCAAGTATTTTAATACGAATCAAATAATTTCTGTATAATTTAAAAATGTTAAGTGAAAAAAATTATCGAATGGAAATTAAAATTGACCTCAGTCACCACTTATTTTCATAACTTACAATTCTGCACAGTTAAATAATCGCTTTTTTGACGAACTTTTAGGTTTAAATACATGTATATCCTTCTTAGAGTAAAACAGTGAAAACTCAGATTTCTATATGCATTAAGAAACTGTATATCATGTTTTTATGATATTTGTGTAAATACTTGAATCTATTTCTATTTTATTTCTTACAGTAAAGAAATTTATCATTATATTCATTGGTTATTGCTATCCATATATCACAGTATATAATGAACAAAGTTTGAGAATTTTTCTGTAATTCCAGCACAATAATTTTTATATATGTTTTGATACTAGACATTATAATTACTAATACTGTTATAGAACTTATGTATTCACAAAATAATATAAAATTTAATTTTAAAGTTATTCATGAAAATTTTAAAATAAATATATAAGAAGAACCAACCACACGATATGGAGCAATTTATTCAAAGCAGAAAACATTTTGCTCTGCTATCTTTGGTTTTTGTCTAATATTTTAGTATTTTTCTAGTTTCATTTCAAATACGAACCAAAGGGATGAATTCTGAAATGCTTTCTTTAACTGATATTTTTTTACGCTTCGCTAATTCTGTAATAGATGTTATTTCGAAGTGTCTGTTCCAAAGATAATGGGTGTACAATTTCATGATATGAGTTTATAAAATTGTTTTTAAGAGCAAATTATTAAAAAAAAAAACTACTTCGTCAAAAATAACATAACGCTTTTAAAATATACTATCTGAATATTTTTATTAAATAGCACCACATTGTGTTATCATTTTACTTTAAAAATATGAAACTAATAGAAAAATTTAATAATTACAATTAGGCTCAAAATCAATTTATTTTAATTGATGATCAAAATGTAGGAGTATACAACAGTGACAAAAACAAGGAGAGGGGTTTCCGGGTCCTGACCTCCCTCTCCCCAAGCCCTTTTTTCGATTGTTTATAAATAAAGTACATAAAATTTAATCAAGCATTGTTTATTAATAATTAATTTTATTAATTAATGCTAATCATTTATTCAATAACTAGTTTTTTATTGTTTTTGTTCCCGAGAATCGTCAAAATCAAAAGAATATGTTGGGCTGCGTATTGGAGCATGATACGAAAATGGTGGACTTTCGACCCTTGCTCCCCATCCCTGAACAATTCCTATGTACTCCACTGGTATACAATATTGTAAAGTCAAGGCTTCAAGAATAGGGAAAATGTTGAATGTATTTTCTGTAATTTTTGAATGTAATCGATATGATACGCTTCTTCGAGAAGAGCGGATTATCATCGTATAATTATATTTGGAACTAATATATGTTTGAATTATTAAGAAAATCTATTCAAATACTTATTTAATAAAAATGATAAATTTTTTGCTTACGATACATTTCTTGAGATAGCAAACGTTGCATAACTAATAAAAATATTTGGCTAAAATAATGCTACCAACGTATATTTTATATATTTATTTCATTCTTTAAAATCTGAATCACTTATGAATGGGTTGGAACTTCGAAATTAATATCTAAGCGCGGCTACATAGATTTTTCAATTTTTTTCCCTCTTTTAATACTAGAATCAGATTCTTAGAATTGTACTCGTAGTATTTTTTTTGAATGAAAAAATGCGAATCTAATTTCATTGTGTTACGAAAGAAAATATGTGGTTTTTAGAGGAAATATATAAAAAAAAGAGGAAACGTGTGTGTGTGTGTGTATCGATGGGCTTAGCTCTGTTCTGTTCTCAGAATCAATATCGTTGGTGTTGTGTGGTAGTTAGGAGAAGGGATAATAGAGCTCAGGTGTCGTCCTCGTCTCTTGAACATGATTCGAAGTTGAGAGGTCCGTCACCAAGAGCCATCTTGTCGCTGAACAGTGTGACGTTAATATTCACTCATTCATTTAGGATCAATAAGCGGATCAAAATAACACATTTTCATTTTAAAGATAGATGTATTAATAACAAATCCTAAAAAGTTACATAAATCTGTAACCGCTTTTAAAAAATAATCAATTAGATTTTGGGAAACTATTTGGCTTGAAAACCAATTTAATAAATATTTATTTTTAAAATAAGTCTAAAGTTAGGATTATGAATCAAGAGAAATCTTCCGCTTAAATATTTTGCAGTAAAAACAATTTTAGGATTATTTAAAATATGAATTTCGCTATTGTAAATCACATTCCAATAATGAAACTAAAATACAAAATAAAGTTCTTAGAATTTATACTAAATACGAAGTCTAAAAAAAATAGAATCAAGCTCATGAAACTGCACTATATGATATGAAAAGTTTTCTTTTTTTTTATGTTTTTATAACATGATTATCTGAAGTAAATATTCGACTTAAATGTTATGCATTTTACTTAAATGTTTTGAATGGGAAGTGTGCATCTATACTAACATGAACCTTTTTTGTTTTGCAGGTTCTACTGGGATTTGCTTATGCTTCTGGTGCTGGTAACCAACTTGATCGTGCTTCCGGTGGCTATTTCCTTTTTCAATGACGATCTCTCCGCTCGGTGGATTGCTTTCAACTGTCTTTCAGATACACTTTTCCTACTAGACATTGTCGTCAATTTTAGAACGGGTGAGTTCTCTCCCGCAAATAATGAATTCAGCATTTGGCATGTATTCATAAATTAATCAGTTTTTTTACAATGAAATGAGGACAAAAGATATGAGAAAAAATTACAACGTAAATATATGAAACGCTTTATTAATTCAAAGAAATACACAGATTACGCTTACATCTCTTTTAATTATTTACTAAAAAGAGTACTTTTCCATTTGATAATTTTTTGGTAATATATCACTTTCTAATATATCGGAAATTTCGGAGCAAGAAATATTCTTCACATTGAACTGTAAAGTAAGCACTGCAGCTTAAGTATCAATATTCAATCTTGATTCCACACGTGTCTAAAAATTATTACCAAATGAAAAAAAACTTTTTAAACTGCTGCATTAGTTACAGGGCAGCACACATTCCATATTTAAAATTTAATTCAACTAAATTTTCATGTGGAATGTGTTAATTTTTGAAATATGGTTAAGTATTTCCACACATCTCTTAATCAATTTCAGCATATTGATTTTCCCATTGTTCTAATTTATCAATTTAAATATACATTCAGTCTTCTAATTTCTACGAATTGACAATTGTTATCGACTTTAATAGCATGCATTTCTTTCGATAAAAACTCAACACAGTTTTCTGTATCTGACCAAATCACCTGCTATGTAGTCAAAAAACAACATTGAAAATTGTTATTTCTTCTGTCATATTTGTATCAGACCATTCTTCGATATATCGGAAACATGTTTGGTTCCTTTCTGAATACAGAGATTAATAGATTAGTTTTAAAATAAAGAAAAGGATGACAAGTAGGGGGATACTTTTCGAGGGAGGACAGGCCTATAAAAGAAGGACTTCCATTTCAGAATCTACCGTTCTGAAACCGCATAATAATCACTAATTTTTTTACTTCAGTAAATGTAATAAAATTATTTAGTATTTTAATTATGGCCCTCATCCTTAACTAAGATAATTTGCTTGTTAGTTCTTACTTAAATTATGAAATTTTTCTGAGTTCCTTTCTTAAGCACGTAGTTTTCTTATTCATTACATATTTTATCAGGAATTGTGAAAATAGTTTATTGAAAAAAAACTAATCTTCAAAATTAGGAATTTGACTCTAGAAATAATTGTAACAGTAGTAAAAGCTTTCAAATATTTTTTTAAAAATATATATATTTACGGAGTATATGTTAATAATAATATTTTATACTCTCAAAAAACCTCATTATACAAATAATTCTAAAAATTTATTAAATTAACTAATAGTTTTTCTTTATTAAGTTCAAATTGGTTTTTCAAAAATTCTTGAAGCAAGTATATTTTAAAAGAGTTCTTAAAATATTTTAGATAAAACAAAATATAATTTCAAAACATCTGTATTGGAATAAGAATTGCTTAATCAAAATGTTTGGCAATTTATTGTTGTTTTTCTATCGAAAAATATCATCAGCACTAATATCGATTAATAAAATATCATTTAGTTCTATCCAACTATTTCTTCAAGAAATTCGATAACACAAAAGTACTTTTAATAAAGAATTTTTAAGCATAAAATAAGGTAAAAATGCTGCCCCTTGCATAAAACTCCTCTAACTCAAAATATCTAACGAAGGATTAAGGTAAAATTATCTAAAACTGAAATTTCTTCAGGAAGTCTTTAAAAATAATTGTGCTACATGCATAGATTTTTTTGTTTATTGCTAACTTTTCTTAAAAAAAACTATTTTTCTTAGTTTATTAATACCTCTTGAAGCACAGAAAATATTCATTTTAAACGAAGGTTTATTTACAATACTTGAAGCGTATGCAATTTTTTTTATACAAAAAGTTATTGTACTCCGAGAAATTTTAAAGAAATATAAAACGGTTTGTCATAGAATCAACACTTGAGCAAACGTGACATATCAAATTACTCCTACATGAATAAAATATAAACAGTCAAAATTATTTTAAAACCATACGCTTTTCACTGCTTTACAGTATAATTTCGAAATTTGCAATACATCCACTTTTAAATACTTTCGAAATAAAACTTTTCATAATCAACAATAAGATAGTGACAAACTTATGTAACAATATCATGTTCATTAGATTTGCATGTCGAAATCTCATTTATTTTTATTACACAATATTTACGAATCTTTATAAGCAAGAATACATTTTTAATATTCATGGAATACCAATTAAAAGTAATGTTCCTAGATTTTACGTTGGGAGACATTAATGTAACCGACTACCATAAAATCATGATTTGTTTTTTTAAATGGACAATTTTTTTATAATTTTATTTTATAGGCAATCTTATTAGTTTTAAAAAATTGCCATTTTTTTTTATTTTCCATTCACTAGAACAAAAACAACAAGTGTTTTAGTAAAAGCAGATGCCATAACTTTACATAAGATGTCAAATTTTAAAATACGTTTCACTCCAAATGCGTTTTTTTTAAAGTTCAAACGGGGACAGCGATTGCTCAAAAAGTTTTTAAAATAATTTGCTGAAATGTTATGTGTATATTCTGTATAACAGTAGAAAAGTTTTAACCTTCAGATTTATCAATCACTGTTTTATTACAAAATTTACAGTTCCTTATGTGAATATAATCACTGATTTTTTTTTATATAATACCTAAGATAAAGTGCTCTAGTTTTTGTAAAAGCTAAAATATTTCTTATCTTAAAGGGCATTCCAAAAAGGAATAGCAAAGTACCATATTAAAATTGAAAAATTGAGAATACAAAGCGGGCCCCATTTGTATAATTTTTTGTCAATTTGTATCCATTTTTTTCCTATTTTAGTAGTAATAGTTTATTTTGATTTTCTTAATTTTAGCCTTTTTTTCTTAAAATGTACGAAATAAATCTAAAAACCACAAAAAAATCTCCATATCTCCATTTTTTTGTAAAAAAATGTTGTCGCAAGTAGTCGGATACCTTCACATTTTCTTCTGAGAGAAAGAACGAGAATTGAAAACAGTAGTTGGGAGAAATTAAAACCATATTATACGAACATTCAAGCATCTCAAGATAGGAAATAAATCTTAGAAAAAGATGCTTTTGAAAACATAGACAAATCCTCACATTCATCCTATTAGTGTTTTAAACTAAGCTACATTCCGAACTCTCAATATAAGGAGGCGTACGTGCTCCTCAATCGATAGGATCAGCTCTTATCACCAACAACTATCACGTGAATGATATCTTCATAATTAGAGGACAAGACTTGACGACATGTATCAACCGATGTACATGTACCCTGTCGTGAATAAGTGATCCTTGATGAGCTTTTTAATTAGCTCATTTGCATACTTAGAGGATCAACGCTGGAAAACGGGTTTTCTGAAACTTTCCACCTAACTATTCAGCTACTTTAATTGTGCAGCCTATTCTCTGGCGCATTTTTGGATGACTTGTTTATTTTTGGACATCGTCAGGGTGGCGAAATTGGCTGGAGAACTCTCTTAGATTCGTTGAAACAGTGGAAAGGTTTCATTTTCTTCGTTCACCGCTCCTTCTTAATTATGTGATTACCTTTACTGCGGTTTTCTATTTTAACCACCCCATCCAACAAATAATTAATAACAAGGTATGCAGAGAAATTAATGAGGCAATTAATTTTTGCAACCCACTGATAATTAAGGCAGTAATTATGAGTTTTGAAGTGGTGGAGGTATTGATTTCATTAAATTAACTAGAGATTTCATTTGATACAAAATTAATTGTATTGTTAGGAATTTTTCGAACCTATATTTTTTTAGATGTTTAATTTGTAATTTATTAGACTTTAGGATGAACAAAATTAAAAAAAAATTATCGGATCTATAAACATATGTATTTTTGTTTTCGTTATCGAATAGTTTATTTTCGCACTGTTTTTACAATTCCTACAATTAATTCACTTTCTATATATATATATTTATTTACATATATATAGACTCAGGAACATTGAAAATAGCGACCCAAGAAGAAAGCATCGAATTGAAATGAAATTTAATACACATAATGACAAAGATGAGAGATTCACTTGATCTCAAAAACAAGACTATTAAACGAATACAGGGTGTGCAACGGCACAAATACTGGGCAACTTCGATAGCGCGTTGGACCACCTCCAGCTGCAATACATGCCGCCACACGGTCCGGCATTGAGTTGATTAGACACCTGATGTTGTCCTGAGGCAGATGAGCCCACATATCTTGAACAGCCACCTTTAATCATGTACAGAGTGACACGATGGCATCTGCCGTTTTAGCTAATCCCACACGTGCTCTACAGGGGATAAATCGGGGGAGCGGGCCGGCCATGGAAGAGTCTGAAAATGATGTAGGAAGTCTTGAGGAACTCTTGCTGTATGCGGACGAGCATTATCTTGCTGGAAAATTGCCCCTGGGAGACCATTTAGGAAAGTTTCTACATGGGGTCGAAGAATATCATCAACGTAACGTTGGCCCGTTAAAGTTCCACGCATCGCAATTCAAGTGGACCGGCTATCATAGGCTATGCCCCCCAGACCATTACACCAGCTGTGCGGGTAGTGTGACGTAGAACAGTGCGGGGGGAATTGTACCGCTCACCAGGGTGCCTCCACACCCGTACACTTTTATCATCTGTCCCCAAAACAAACCGGGATTCATCACTAAACACAACCTTTTGCCAATCTGTGATATTTCACATTGATCTGGCTTGGCACCATTGTAGACGCAGTTGCTGATATGTTCCGGTGTTAAAGGGAGTGCACGGAAAGGGTGCTTTGATTTAAGATTTGCTTCTGCAAGGTGTCTGGAAATTGTTTGTGGAACAATTGCTACGCCTTCGTCTGCTCGTATCGTTGAACCGGTCATTGTGGGGTCCACAAGTGGTTGCCGCACGATCCTTCGATCCTCTCTCCTCGTGGTCTTCCTGGTCACTGCAGACCCGGTTTTCCGTGCGTGGATACCTTCTCGTGTCCACTGCTCCCAACAATTTCTAACAGCACACTCCGAATGATCCATCTGGCCAGCAACACGGTGCGTCGACCAGCCTGTAGTTTTCATCCCGATGATCAGGCCTCTTTAAACTCGCTTAACTGTGAGAAATGTCTTCTAGCACGTTTACCTGGCATGTTTCGCTTACCAAAGTCTTCCACCTACAATCGGGGGGTAATCGTCACGTTTATGAATCTTCGAATGTGCGCTGGCTTATATAGCACCCTCTTCCTGATTGTAGCGCCTCCTCGGCGTGTATGAGCATGCGTATTGGCACAAAACTTGGATCATTTGCATATCACATTACGCTGTACTTATTTGCAAAGTTTCGTGATTGTACTTAGCTTCCTTCTTGGGTCGCTATTTTCAATGTTCCTGAGTGTATCTTGGTCAAATTTTCGATCGTTAGTAAAATATAATTTCTATTCGTGCATTCAAGTTCAAATACATTTTTTTAAACTTGTAGTGGGTGACACTTGATATAGATACAGTTTTTTAAAACATTGATTCATTAATTAAATTAAAAAATGAATAAATAGTAACAAACAAAAATAATAGTCCAACAGGATATATATACAGAAAAATCGTTCGTCGTGTCCCTGCAGCGCAATGGGTAGTGCGTTGGACTACTAATCCAAAGGTAGTTGGTTTGAATCCCACCTGTGATGGGCTAATTACTGAGAGTGTGATTTATTTCCTGCTGTACTCTTTTATTAGAAAAATTAAATTTAATGAATGAAAATAAATAGTAACAAAAAAACAAACAAAAAATAGCTCTACACCATATATAGAAAGGAAAACGAAAAATCGTTTTCTATTTTGTCACTTAATATTATAATTCTGTCATATATAAATACATATTTATATTAATTGTAACTATTTAATAAAAAGTAACTAAAATAAATTTTTTCTTTGTTGACCGAAGTAGCAAACGACTTAATTTTTTGTATATTATTCGTTTTTAACTATTATCCACTCATTTACTCATGTATAATTTTGTATAAAATTGAATGCCTTTCTTTCTCATGTCTGTTATACAACACTCTCTCAATTACAACCACAAACAATAAAATTACTTCATTTCCTTCTGCTTATGAAATATTACTTTTAAACTATTTTACTCTCATACTTTGTTATATTTGCTAGATATTTTCTATCTATTATTTGATTCTTTTAAATATTATTTTGGAAATAAAAAAATATATCTTTTTTAAAAAATTGAGCTTTTTATATCATTGAAACTCTGGCCGAGGTAACCTAGCAGCCATGAGTATTGCGGAAGTCTTGTAAAGGTTTGCTACAAAAAAGGTAAAGAGTTTGCAGCAGCCACGCACAAAATAAATTCTTCGTTTTTGACTTCTCAAATTCTTCCTTTTTTTCAACATGTCTGTTGTTGTTTTTTTAATTTATTAATTTTGCATTCAAGACAAATTATACTTGGAAGTATATTTGATTAAATAAATTACAAATGAGTCATTCATTATCTTTCCGGGGTTTTTTTATCAACAATTATATTTATAGAAAATATTATTGTATCACATAATTTATTTGACTGTTATTACTCATTTCTGCCGGTCGATGAATTCAAACTGTAATGGTTTGTATGTCTGTCGCGTGTTAAAGTTTTTTTTAAGAAAGAAATTTTTTTAAAAATCTGGATAGAAATTTAAGATGTTTCCAAAATTACGTATTATATTACCTGTTGCAGTTAAAATAACACTTGATAGGTCATATCTCATGCTATCTCTTTCACAATATTAATTCAAAATATATTATGCCTAACTATATAATTTTCCATTTTCCACTTTCAGGTATAATGCAACAAGACAATTCCGAACAAGTGATACTCGACCCCAAAGAAATCGCTCGGACCTACATCCGCACGTGGTTCTTCCTGGACTTGCTGAGTTCTATCCCTTTCGACTACATCTTCCTCATCTTCTCCAACCAGGGTTATGGAGACAACTATCAGCTCTTGCATGCAGGCAGGGCATTGAGGATACTGCGCTTTGCGAAAATGCTCTCTCTCCTGAGGTTGCTCAGGTTATCAAGGCTGGTGAGATATGTCAGTCAATGGGAAGAAGTCTATGTGAGTATACCCTTCCGATAACTTCCATTTCTTTATTCCTAGATACTATATTCCTCGTTAACTTAACACTAGTTATAGTTTCCAATTATCTAGCCTTTTCTACAAAATTTATTAATTTTTTGAAGCATTCAAGTCTAAAAACTTCATTTATTGGGATTCAACTCGATAATTTTGACTCTGATAAATGACTGTTCAGTGTATAATTAAGCATTTGTATTTTTCCTATAAGCGTGTCTTGCTATCTTTATTGTGTTAAATAATAAATAGGTATAAATACATGCATCTTGCTTTGAATTTTCTCATTATCATTTATTGGAAACGTATTTAACACTACAATTAGTTTTATTTCACGTAATGTAATATCCTAAAATTGTGCAGATTACAATTGTCATGCTGAATATTTAAAATTATGATTTTTTTATGCTCTTCTTTTTTTATAAATGTTCATACTGTATGATTTATCGAACGCTTTCTCGTTACAAGAATTTTTGATTTGCTGTAAATTTTAAAGAGTTCATAGTCACTCACAGAAATTAAGCAACAAGATATAATTGAAGACAAATTTATGAATTTCTTTTTTTTTCAAGTAAATAAAGTTTTTATACATGCTAAAAGTTCAGAAAAAGTCAAGTTTTCAGTAATTCAAAAGTACCTTTCTCTTCCGATGTTTCCCAACCTTTTAAGAATCTTGATTTGGATTTGTAAACATTTGTTTGATTAAGCTATGCCACTCTGTTCAATACTGGGGCTCATGAAATTGTCAAGAGTTATAAAAATAACTCACAGAATAGTCATTTTCTTAGAGCACAGAGAACTAGGTTATTCTTGTAGATAGTAAATGTAACCCATTTATCTACCTTCAAAAATTGCCGTTCATCGCAGTATGTGCCTTTGAATAAATTTTTCCTCCCAAAATGAAAAATGTTATACAATACCAGGACCTCCTTTTGCTACAGCATTTTAATAAATCAATCTTAGAAAGAAAATTGGAAGCTTAAACCCAATTCATCGAAGGGCAGTGGTGGTTCCTGAACGTTCTTTTTAGAAAAATGAATCACTTGATATATCCCACCGCCTTAAACAATGCAGGGGAGGTTCATCAAGTACTTGGCATGGTCGCTCATCAATTATCCACCTCATGAAACATGCCCAGTAAAATTGATTGACCCTTCAAGGTCAAAATTTTCGATATGGCATTAAACTTTATTCTGCCATGACAACCATGGAAAGACGATGTCTTCCATCCGATGACACTGCTCGTTAATCAAAAATGTATTAAACTGTAGAGAGAGACTGCCAGCTATGCATTCGAGTTATGGTGCAGAAAAAGAGCAGAAATTCAAAAGAAATTTTTAAATTGTTTTGGGTAAATTTCTGTTGTTTTGTATACATTAAATTTTGAAATTAAATTTTCTAGTGGACTTTTTTGCGTAAGTTTCGTATACATTATTATTAATACTACTCAATTTTTTCAAAATGTTTACTGATTTTTGAAATCACTATTCTATTTAATAATTATTTATAGCAAGGGTATGATAACTTTTGAAGCTGGAATGTTTTGTTATATTGCTACAATTCCAATGAAACGTCCTCCCGTTGGTGTGGTGTGGTAGTTAGGAGAGGGGGTGCCAGCTCAGGTGTCGTCCACGTCACTTGACCATGGTTCAAAATTACGTGGTCCGTCGCCAAAAGCCCTCGTGCAGCTGAACAGTGCGACGTTAATCTTCACTCACTCACTCGCTACAATTCCAAAAGGACCAATTCAGATAAGAAATTAGGTATTCCTAAACAATATGTAAATGTCTTTTTAAAAGTATATATTTATCGTGTATTATTTTTTAAATTTTGTAAACATTAAGAAATAGCTTAAATAGAATGATTAGAAATTAATCTTAACATTTTATGTAATTTGAATCATATTTACAAAATTTGAATATAAGTGACGTCTATGTAAACTTTACATATAGAGAACATCGAAAGAAGGTCGTATTAAAAATTATATTATTTGAATGAGTAAGAAGATGGTGGGAGAGAAAATGTAAGAAAATTTCTGCAATTGTAAAATTTAATCTTTTTAGAAAGACATACTTATTGAATATAAATATAACATTCTCTCTTATACATATTTACGCATTTAATTGACTTTTAAAGAAGGCTTTCTTTCCCTTAAAAAAGTAAAAATGTTATTCAATTTTGAAAATTGCAAAAAGCTTTAAAAATAATTTTCAAAAAAATATTTGTGATTCCTGATTACCCAATTCTTCCGTGACTGGTTTTTTTTCTGCTTTACTGATGTTGATGATGATTCGATATATTTTATTGATTCGCTTGAAATTTCATTTAATCTCATTTCAATATAAGTGAAGAGCTAATTTTTTTTCGAGGTACAACAAATTCAAATTACTTCTATTTTAGTTTTAAAAGAAGTACTCGGGTGAATAACAAACTGAAACTTTTCGGAAAAATTTCCATATGTTACTGAAAATATAATTCTAAGATAAATTTAATGAAAAATTCAATATAATAGTTAAGAGTTTTTTTATCATACCATAATGAAGTATGTACATTTTTATAGAGTGGTATATTTTTCAGATTTTGACCTTTCTACCCATATTACATTATTTTAAAAATTGTTCTATAAACATTTTCAAGCTCACCTTCTTATCCTTATCATCTTTTATTTTTATTTAAACCTAAAATGTACATATTTGGTAAAAGTTGCTGACAAAAACATTTTCCACTAAGAAAAAAAAATTACCTTAAAAGAAATTGTTTATTTATATTAAGTGAAAGTTATCGTATCACTTTTGTATAGTTAATTTCTGGTTGAGTTGATAAAAAGCAATTTCTATTTAAAGTTTTTAAGTATTAGGGTCGCTAATGGAGGTTAACCCACTGAAACTTATTATTTATTTTTCCTCTTACTCTGTTCGTACTTCATTTCCTGCTATTATACATTAGAAAAAAGGAACCAAAAAGCTATTATCGGTGGAAAAAGTCAGATTATGAGTCCAGCGATGTTGGAAATGTAATTTTTTACGTAGTTTTTATTGGAGAACATGAAAGAAATATGAGTTTCTTTTTCTTTGATTACGAAAAAGAAAAAAAATTTTCATGTTGCTTCAGATTAAGAAAAAAAATAAAATCACATCAATGAAAAACAAAAGGAATTATTCTGAAAAAAAATTCGTTTGGTATTTAATACAATCAATCTGCTTTTTTTATTACTCAACTACGGTAATAAATAAATATAATAATATACTGAGAAAAGTTGATTAGGAAAGTACCATTTTACTCGAGTGAGAACAAGACGAAACAAACATTGTTTTCCGTATATTCTTTTACATTTTTTGTGTTCGAGTATTTATTGGTTAAATTAAATTCATCGTATAGTTATTGTATAGATAAATAATAAATAACAACTTGCTTCTGGAAAGATTTTATTGATAATTTATCATAAAATACAAGCATTTCAGCGTCTTTATTAATCATTTGATATGTCATAAAATAAATGGGCTATGTATATAAAAAGCCATGAAAAAGTATATATCTGTTAGTTATACCATTCTCTTTGATAAGAACGTAGTTTATCATTAAACTTTTAAAATCTACACAGATTAATACATTGGACTTTGATCAACAATTGTATTTTTATTTAATGCCGTATCTAAATAAAGCATATTTAAAGGCTCCCAAAGCAATTTTTGTTTAATTTATTATAAATGTCATCATCACACACAGTAAAAATTTTAAGCGAAGATATTAAAAAATTTTCAAAGAGAACAAAAACCGGAAATAAGCACTGAAATTACCAGTATTTAATATTTAAATTTTTATCTGGCTATGATTAATATAAGAAAGTATTTCCAAGAGATGTTTCTTTCACTGTATCTATTATTTCTTTATCTTAAAATTAGTTTATGAATTCTTAATTCCTCAAACTGAGCAACACTTTCATTTTTCTATACTCAAAACTCAAAAGATAAAAATTGCATTTCTTTATCACTAAATCTTCTTGTATGAAAAATTTTCAAAAAATTAGAAATATGTTACCTTAAATAGTTTTTATAAAATTTACATTTTTTAAAGCTTTCCAACTTACTACACATATTGTCCTTATATTTTAGTGCTTATATTAAGAACCTTTCTGGAGTGTAAAAATTTTGTACTTTGTTGTCTGGTATTTTAAAACCATGTTGTGAAAAATTACGGATTACGTATTCGAACTCATTAAAACATTATTATTTTTTTTAGAATCATATTCTTTGTAAGACACAGTAAAATAAAATTTGCAAGTAAAAAAAAATTTCGAGAAATTGTAATACTTTTAATTAGACATTTTTTAGATTCTTTAAAGTCTAAAAAAATATTTAATTAATTTTTAAGGAGTTAATCAATACTTTATGAGACAAAACTTAATTCTGACTGAAATTAAATAAAAAAATCGTTTAAAAGTGTTAAGTATTATTTTTTATGGAAACAATTACTTCAAACATGATTTATTAGCAAAAATCATATTTAAAAATATTTTTAAGCCTCTAAGATTTGGTATAAATTATAAAATGATTCTTATTTAGTTATTTTCACTTTTCAAATATTTAAGTTGTTTTACGCAATGGAATAAAGTCCATTTAATTATTAAAGTTGTTTTTTTCTTGTTGTTGTTGTTTCTAATACCTAGTTAGACTATTTAAAATTAGACCAACTTCTCTCATCAGTCCGTATACTTCCAAAAAATCCAAGAATAAAAGAAGTTTTCAGAATATCTCGTCCAAGTTTAAATTTAAGCAATGAAAAATGTGTCCAGGTGACGCCTAAACAGCATTACACTTCGTTCGGATGTTAAAAATTCTGTAGCCCCTGTTCAAAGGGGAGATATTTCAAGTGTCCACTGTTAAATCGAGGTAAGTAACTTTGCTGGCTTCTATGACCTTCAAAGAATAAGGCGCCACCAGGAAGCTTTCGAGGTACCACATATGTTCAGGAGGAATTCTCTAAGTATCCGGTGTAATATAGCTCCGGAGATCTTCGGAGCTATTGTACCAAAAGACTTAAAATTTCGTAAGCACGTTTCTTCTGTTGAATAAAGATCCGCTAAGAACGAATTTTAAGGAAATTAAGGTTGAGGTGGCGTTATAAATACAATTCCCGTCTTTCAATTACTCACCCTGCAATCTTGAAATTTGGTGAAGTACGTTCCTTTGTTGAGTAGAGATCCACTTAGAAGGGTTTTGCGGAAATCAATTCTCAAAGAGGAAGGGGGAAGGTTATGAGGTATAGAGATAAAAATAAACTTCTGATTTTTTGAACTTTTAGTCCTACAGACTTGAAATTTTGCTATCATGCTTAATTTTTGAGTAGAGATCCACTAAAAGTGGGTTTTGTGGAAATCAAATAACGGGAGCGTAAAATATAACTATACTTCCATTTTAAAAAGGCAAGTCCTGTCCTTTTTTTAAAGCAAGAGGTGAGATTTATAAGAACGTCTTTCAATACAATCTAATGCTTAACGCTCAGACTGAAGTATCAATTATTTTTGTGTATAGATAGTATATAATTATACAAGACCATGAAGTGTGTGTGTGTGTGTGTGCGTGTGTGTGCGCGTGTGTGCGCGTGTGTGCGCGCGTGCATGCGTGTATGTGTGCGTGCGTGCATGCGTGTATGTGCGCGTGCGAGTGCGTGCATGTGTGCGTGTGTGTGCGTGCGTGCGTGCGTGTATGTGTGTGTGCGTGCGTGCGTGTATGTGTGTGTGCGTGTATGTGCGTGTGTGTGCGTGTATGTGCGTGTGTATGCGTGTGTGTGCGTGTGTGTGTGTGGGTATCCGCCGAAGCGCAGGCAGGAAACGGCTATAAAGTAAACGATTTCACATCATCAGATCTCAGCTTTCTCCCTCAGGGAAGGAAAGTAGATGTCAAAATTACATTGCGGCATTTAATATCCATTTATATGGAGCCACACTAAAAAGTGTACCAATTCCAAGGGAATTAACTGAATCTGCAATGATAAGTAGCAATTCGCATCCCGATTTGGAAAAAGAAAATTCATTTTAGTATTGCTAATTGCTTTGAATTTACAAAGCGAAATGATGATGGTTTCTTTTAAATTAATGATTTAGTTGTTTTTTATTAATATTTAAAAAAACCCTCCTTAAATAAGATAGGAAATAAATAGTGTAAATAAAATAGTAACATAAATAGTGTAGCCTTAAAATAGCATTAAATTAATGTTACTAATACGAGTTATTTAAAAGCTGTTGTCAAATTAGTATATATATATTTCGTATAAGACTCTTCTAAAAGTATAAGAAATATATATGAGAAACTTAAATGAGATTAAAGTTTGGTTAATAACTAAGAAATTTGCATTTTGAAATATATATAATTTTAAGTCCTTTTTTTTATTCTCGCTTAACATTCACACACACACAAAAGAACTTGAGCCGAAATAATCCAAATCCTCCCACGCAAGCATTATTCCGCCATTTTCCAAAGACTTTAAGTCCACGGTCCTCATTCTTTATGCCGGTCTTACAGCTTAGAAATGACGACGTAAGGACAAGTCGGTGAAACAGCAGTGGCTACCACACGTACAAGGAGATACAGTTGCCATTGGAATATCGATGAACGGAAGGATTTGACCTCCCCAAATCCCTCCTCCTGTCCGGTTCTAAGACGAGGAAAATCCCTTTTCCGAAAGGAACTACAACTCCGGAGGAGAAACTTCTTGATAAATATTGGGGACTTTCCACATAGTGATAACCTATGATAGGTTTTCTAAAATTGTTCAGTCTCATACGATTACACTTAAGATTGAGCGTAAAGTGATTGAGAAATTTACGAAATTATTTAATCAAACAAGTAATTGATTGAAATAGATTTATTAGTATTTTACATATAGTTAAATAATTTTGTGTCCGTAGATGACGAAAGAAGCAAACTATTTTCGAATTTAAGTACGACTCACACTTCGAAAACGTTTTGCGATTAAAAAAGTGGCACATACTAATCTCATGTTTTGAATTAATTACCTTTTAGAGAATAACACATTTTATTACAATATCCTATTCTACTTGAAAATTAGTTCATTTATACATTAAAATTAAAAACTTAATAATTATGGAATATTTCTACGTTTTGTCTACCGCATTATGATTTACTGCAAATTTTTTCATGCAATATTTTTTTATCACTGCATTGAAAATTACGGGATATACATAAATAAAATACTCAAATTTGGGAAATTTAATTCATTAGAGCTAATTAATTAAATTGGTACTTTAAAGTATTGTCAGCCCACAAAGGTTTCAAATATTCTCATAAAACGAAAAGAACGAAGACCTTTTTAACGCAGTTTTAACTATTAAAATGCTAAATAACCCCAGAGAATACTAATATTTTACAGCACAAAATATTAATTTTTAAAAATTATTAAATTTTAAAAAAATTTTACACCTAAACTTAATTTGATGATATTCAAAGAAACAGATTTTCATTAATACACAGAAATTCATTACACGTTGTATATTTTGAGGGAGGTTTCGATTGAATGTTTTTTAAAGCACTGAATCTTGGGGTAAGAAATGCTGTATTTTCTTAACATGAACTACTGCACTTTGAGTTAGTCTATTGATCATCATCCTAAGAATCTAACGAAAATTCAAGCAGATAATTTGCTGGGACTTCTTCATCAGAAAAATCATATGTTAGTACATCACTGATTTCAGATGGTAGGTTCTATAATAAATCCAAAGCCTCTTGAAAGCTGAGCTTCATTTTTACAGACTTTCTAAGAAAAGGAAATAATAATAAAAATAATACTAGCACCTTAAAAATCTCCAACTACTATTAAATCTCTATTACACATAAAGATGTTACATATTTTTTACACATGTTGTTGTTGTTGTGGCTAATGCCACCTGTCTGACGTAGTCAGAACGAGGCCCACGAAATTCATCGCGGCATGGGCAAGAGGTACGCCTGTCGTTGGCCTTGAGCACCATACAGGTGACAGTGCGATTTAAGCTCGGTGAAACTCCCCGAAGGGACGATAGATGGCGACACGACCTCTATCTCCACCTCCACAATTTCTGCAAGTGAACTGAAGGGGAGGGAAATATTCTCCAGTTCCTGCGCTCGTGAATAAGCCCACAAGACTACGGACCCACTGATTTAACGAGCACGTACTCCGTGTGCACTCGGAGGGTATTTGGTGACATCGAGCATCGAGCATTTTTTACACATAAATGTGTTATATAAAGGATGTTATATAATTTTTGAAATAAAAATGCATATTTCATTTAATTGTGTAGCAAAATAAAAAGTAATAAAGTTTGGATTCTCTCTCTCTCTCTCTTAAAGTTACAAATTTTTTGAAAATATTAAAATAAAACAATAAAAAAAGCAAAATAAATCAGTTAAGCAAAAAGAAATGCTAAAAAGAGCTTAACTTCATTACACTATAGTGATGACGCTTCGACACAACAAAAATCAATTATAAGATACACGGACGAAAAAAACCTAAGTTCTTGCTCCAACACCCAGTGGGCTGTTGGTGCTCATAAGTAGCACAAAGTTATTCAACTGTAAATATACACTGTGTTCATTTCGTCTAATCATTTTCTAAGGTCTTCCTTAACATACAAAAAAATAAGATACTTGCCTTTTGACATTAACTACTTTTTCGGAACAAAAATGACACTCTTCGCAATCCGATCAAAACGTCAGCTGAAAGCGTAACTTCTGCTATAAAATTATTTGCCTTTAAGAGTGGATTTAAAAGAATATTCCCGCTAAATATCGTCAGAGTATTCGTAAAAATGGTGTTAGTGAGTGGTATTTATAAGTACCGTCGGTAGATAAAGGGTTAATCGGATGCACGTATTGTAATTCTCAGAATTAGCAATACGATATTCGCTTGTTCTAGCTGAAAAAGTATTCCAAATTCGAATTCATCTCTGTAACATTTCATGAACTCTACAAAAAGTCTTTAAAAAAGTAAAAGTTAAGAAAAGTAAAATATTGCTCTATAGTCATTTTAAACAAACAAGACTATTTAAGTTCTGAGTACTTGATTCATTTTTTACGTTCCTTAATTTTTAATTTTTATGAAGTTTTATTTGGTTATAAAATTATTTTGACATTAATTATATATCCTGGATTAGGTTTTAGATTCAAATAATTTTCAAGAATGCTTAAAATCAGTTAAATATAAAACAGCTACGAAAATATTGCATAACTCCCCCTCCCCTTCAAAAATGTTCTAGTGAAAAAAGTATCATTTAAAACGAAAGCGCCAGTTACCAATGAAACGATATTAAGTTTTATGAGTATTTTTTTTATTTTCAATAAAATTACGCTGGGCATTTCTGCAATACGTTTATTTGACGTTTAACGGAATTGTTAAACACATTTACACTTTAGCAATTACCTAGAATATTTTTCCATTTTTATGCAGTTGCTATTTAAATGATACACTACAAAATTTTTTAAATGCTATAGCTAAAAAGATCCAAGGAAACATAAATTAAGAAAAGAAATAGGTCTCAAGCAAAATCTTAAAATCCAAAATATGCATAAGCGTAAATATATATATATATGGTTAATATTCTCAGTTATTTTTTTCCTACATCAACTGATGTTATTAGATATTAGCTACAAATTATTCATAATTCTTTTTTAGAGTATTATATGTAGATATATTTGTTGATACTTCGATTGGAATAACAACGTTACACATAGAGATTGCAATATCGGACCAAAAGTTCAATACCGGTATTCGGTATTTTTTAGATCTTAATATACCGGGATACCGGTAGTAGAAACTTTAAAAAAAGGAAGAAAACACAGGTGTTTCTTTATTTTATTTACCAGTTTTATTAGAGAGAGTAAATTTCAGAAAAAAATAATTTGAAACTTATAAATTATAACATTATATACACAATAACAAAAAAGTAAAGGAACATCTTTTTTATTTCAATCACAAAAAAGTGCAAAAATCACTATTGAGTCTGTGGTACTATTACAAACTTTTGAAATGTGATCTTAAAGAGCATAACGCATCAAATGTACCGTCATTAAGCCTGGGACGTAATTTTGTGCAAAAATTACCAGCTGTCGAAAACGCTTTTACCGCATATACGCTTGTTGGCAGTACTGTTAGCAATGCGTGATATGTAGATGATTCCTGTATTGTATTTTGGTTTGTTGAAATTTTTTTAGTTATCGCTAATTCTAATTTTTGTTCAAGAGACAATTCCTCTTTTCACTCTCGACATTAGTGTCATCATCAACTTCGATAACTGTACCGATTTCTGCCATACATAGATAGGTTTAGGGGTTAAAGGGTTTAAAGAAAACTTACGATAAATTTGATCTAATTTGAATTGGTTAGTTAGTGTCTCTCTTTCTTTCTTTTTTATTTTCATTTTTAAAATCATTATAATTTGGTCACCACCTTGGATGATTCACATATTTATCTCTTCTCTTGATTATAAGATGCAACTTTATATTCACAGTTGAATTAATTTCGCCCGTTAGGAAAACATAAAAACAAAAACGTATACTATTTTGCTATGTTGGCAATCCCTGAACAAATAATGGAGACAGTTTTAAAAATTTCTTGTAAATACCGAAAAAACGGTATTTAAACTTGTGAATACCGATATTACAAAATTGCAGAAATGACTCAAAATACCGGTATTCGGTATCCCGGCATACCGGTATTGCAATCCCTAGTTACACGTGTACCATGAAAAGAATCGCTGATCATGTGTTTTACACCACACGTTAACGTGATAACTAACATGCTTCAAAATGAAGAAATCCTTCCTTCTAATACTGAGTGACATCACTAAAAAAATTATACATCATCATTTTAAAGGGGATTTAAAGTAATATAATTGTAGTCTCCCCTTGAAAGAGAAATAATCCTAAAGTTAATAACATACTTCCAACTGTGGTAAATTATTTCTTTTAACATAATTTAGGAAAATGATTTCCTTTTCAACAATCCTTCCCCGTTTTACAGAACTCTATATTTCGATTCAAATAATGCGAAAATGTTTCTGGGAACAACTGGTTAGTGTCGTACTCAGAAACATTTAAAGGCATGGGCCAGCTGGGCTCGGGCCAAGGGCCTTGGTTTCGGGGAAGGAGGCTTGTCTCTTTCTCAATTTGTTCTCAATGGGATCACAATTCAATTAATTTTAATCTTCAAATATTATTCCCGGGCATATCCTTTCAAAGGCTTGAAATTTCGAATTATATGCCAACTGGCGACAGTGGCAAGACTACATTATTACATTATATACTTCGTTCATATCTAGGACTAAGACTACTACCATACACCATCATTACTCGTTAAGTCAAAAGGCGGCAGTGAGTCATGCCGGTTTGTGCTTAGCTTTATGAGATTGTGTCACATACATTTATTTGTAACTCGTTACCTTTTGTAGAAGTATTAGTACCGATTTACTTAAAGGGGTCTCAGAACGGCCTACTTTTCCATAGGGGCCTAGAGCTTCAAGAAGTCTTAAGACGCCAATCGTTGCATCAACTACACATTCCTGTGATTACGTGAATCAATTCTTAAGTAAAAGTACACATAGGAAGTGTGTGTATTTCTAATAATTCATTTAAGATATCAGACTACGTTCGGAGCCATGGTTTTGTAAATGCGTGCATATGAATATCATTTTAATATTTATAGTGTCATTTAGTTTAGTATACAAAATAATATTACAATAAAAAATAACTTAAATACGTTATTTTGGCAAAAAAGTGAACATTGAATTATTTATTTTCAAAACATTCTCATTTTATGAAAAATGCTTCTATAATAATAATATTTTGCCTATATATATATCACTCAGAACTCTGGGCAGAGCCTGAACTAGAATTTTTTAAATATATATCTTAGAAACGGATTTATCCATATTTTAATACATCAGAGTAAAAACATTTTAGCTAAAAAATTCCAATTATTATTTCAATTCGTAGTAACTCTGAAAATAATATGAATTTTTTAAAAATCTTAGTGCAAGCTCTCTGGAAAAGTCTTAGCTATATATAGGCGAAATATTATCATTATAAAAGCATTTTTCATAGAAGGAGAATGTTTTAAAAACACGCCACTCTGTTCATTTTTTGCCAAAATATTGTATTTAAATAACTTTTTATTCTTATAATATTCTGTAAACATATTTATACGCATATTCTAACTAACACTAATTATTAATACAATATTCCTTTGTACACTTTTGTAAAATCTCGGTTCCGAACCTAGTCGGATACCTTAAGAAATATTTAACTGGTGTTCTAGTTTATTACTAGTAAAATCCAACATCAACTCCACCCTTATAACCCAATATAACCAATTATATAAGTAACCAAAGTGTTATATGTAGATAACCACATTAATTTTTATAAAAGTCGGTATAAAACCAATTATAATTAATGCTACAATGATAATAAGGTTATAACTAGAAGTATATAAGAACTTCGCAAAATTATCTGGTTTCTATATTTCTTGAAAATATCTAAAACATCAGTTGCATTAAATTTTGTTAGAAATATGCACAAATAAATATTTTCGCTTAAATAAAATTATACTCACTGTCTTAACACAGAAAAGAAAATTCTGTTACAAATCTCTACTCGGTTTAGTGTCATTTTAAGGCTTAGATAAGATGAATATAGTAAAAAGGTGTTTCGACTGAAATTTTTCTTAGGTTATACAAGACCAAAAAATCAATCCTCCCCCCCAATTTTCTTCGCCTCAAAATCCAATCATTCATCTATAAAATTTCCATTCATCATATACGTTTCTTAGAAAATAATTTGAATGAGTTTTGTTTCATAAGTACTTACTGAAAATAAAAAAAAATGGTAGAGCTCTCAGTTATCTCTCTTTATATGTAATGTATTAGAATTTTAAGTTATCTTTACTTATTTCGTGAAGCGCAAAGAAGAAACCAACATCCAGTCTAAATATCAATTATTTATATATATACTTAACCCTTTAAAAAATTATTGAAATGTTTTAGTACATGTAAGTAAAAAATAGTCTCAAATCGTAGTTTTTAAATTGTATCCATCCTTAGTAATCGAAATATATTATATTACTTATATGAGGAAATTAATCATATTAATATTTTGGGCAAAACAATTATAATTTTAATCCATAAAAAATAAGTGTTAAATAAATTTCGATATTTTACTTTTTCTTAGAACTCAATAGGACAAGAGCTATCTTAATTCTTATTCCGTTAATTATAAATTTCTCAATTTCTCATCCTTTTCTAGAAACATATTATTTTCTTGATTCTTATATTTACATCAGAACTGTGTTGGTTGAACAAAAGCAGCTTGATATATAGATATTACTAAAGACGAAATTTAAACATCGAATAGTTGCATTTCCATTCCAAAATAATCCGCACCTTCTATTTGAGATGTTCTATGCAATAAGTTTAAAGGAATTGTTTTTAAAAAATTTATTCGCATAAACTATGTTCCATATTTCACGTAATATATTTTGATGTTAAATTATTTTTTAGTTTGTTATATTGAAGAAAACTGCATAATTAATATGTCACTTATTTTAAGGACGGAATATAACAAAGTTTCATAAAATATGGACAAAACTTAGAAGGTGGTAATGCACATCCAATCAAACAACTTTCATCAAAGAATGCATGGTAATAATTAAAATATAAAGGTGCTGGTGCACACATTTGAAAACTTAGTCCATTCAAACGTTAAAGTTGCATTCCTTTTGCGAGTTATCGGGAGAATGGTGGCATGCATTAATTGCATTTAAATCTGACATGTGGAAAAAGAAGAATTTGTGTACCATGGGGGAATCTCATATAACTTGATGTTTCTGCAACCAGTGTTGTCAAACATATTGAATGGCGTTCCTTCACACATCCAGTAGGTGCTGTGGTTTCAGTAAGCTGAAGCACCAGCTCATTATGTTCGATTTATGCAAAACTACCTGAACATAATATATCAACGACTTGGTTGATTGATCCTGAAGCTTGGCCACGAAGCTCGCCAAATCTTACATGTCTTAATTTATTTTAGTGTGAACAGCTGAAGGCTCTTATGTAAAAGACCCCGTTGAATATGCTGAACTTATCACCAGACTTTCGGTCACTTCGGAGAAAGTACACTATATGCCTGATATTTTTCATAAATATCGTCAATCCTTTCTTCGACGTTGTACGACTCGCATAGCCATTGCCAGCCAATGTTCTGAACACTAATTGTAATGGCATGTCATCCAACTTGCTTGTGTAATTTTGTCTTAATGCGTTTCTGCCTCATATAGCAACAGCGCATTCTGGCACTTATGCGTTTTAATACCAATTATATATTCTTTGATAAAAGCTGTTTGTTTGGACTATCACCTCTTAAAATTTTCCCCATCTTTTATGAAATACCCTGCATGTTATAAACGCACAATTATACTTATTTTGGGCCATTTTTGTATGTGGTAAATTCTTCTGAGATTACTTTTATTTTTCAATATTAAAAATAAAAGCTTTTAATCTCAAGAGCCAAAAATCAATATTTTTATTTGAAATCTCAATGTAGATAATTTTAATATCTCAATAAATTTTCAATGTGTTATGTTAGCCAAAAATAAAACACATAAGTCGTGCTAACAGCGCTTTAAATGTTCCACAAATTTTAGACTAGCATTAAGCCTTTTTTTTTCTCGAAAACTTTCTGAAAAAAACTGTTTTTTTATATTTTTGGATTTTTTTCATATGAATTGATCCAGGGAAAAATTCCCTATTTCTCCCATTGCTAAGCTAATTTAAATAATTATTCCCAGTGTTCCGTTGAAAGTTGTTCCTGTTCAGTTTTGTGGTTTATGACCTCTATGGCAGGTTTTTGAAGACGAAGACTTTTTTGGTCTTTAAAACAACAATTTTACTTTAAATCACATGAAATTCAATATGAAGAAAATCCCCTTTTCAAACCTGCTGCTCCAAATCGTTGCGCTTGAATGAACAGCGAAGGGTTATTTACCGTCTCTCTGGAGAAAGAGGGGAAAAAGTGGACACCAGATGACCCTTCAGTATTGGCTTGACACTTTCTTCCCGCCAAGATAACAATACGCAGGGATGAAGGGAAGCATAATAACGCCTCGAAAGTCTTCCCGACCAGACAGTTTCTTTGCTTAGTCCAATTGCAATTTTTTTTTCCAAGGGAAAAAATAAAAATGAATATTCTACTTGTCGGAGGAATGCCATAGGCGTATAGTTATATCAATTATTTATCTTATCCATGTCAGTGAAGTTGTGATTTTATTGTTATGGTGCAGAAGTTCCAAACGTTTAAACGTAGAATTAAGAAAAGTTATGTATCATTGAAAAAACATTTCATGTCTTCATTCATTTTATATTTGTTACTTCTATAATTCGGTAGAATGTGCTGTATGATTTATAAAAGTTTGTACGATTCAAATTTAAGAAAATTTCCAACAGGGATTTCCTATTTCCTTGAATATTCCTTTACGCAGCCCAAAATTTTCCGTATGAGTTTTTTAATAATAACAATTAGACTCGATAAAGGTTTTGGGACTGCTCGGCATTTAATTCAACAAAAATAAAAACAAGAAATGTAAGAAAAGGTTTTAAGTCAATTCCTACTTAGAAATTTTTTATTTTTGTTACTTTCTATTAAATAGTTACAACTAATATAAATATGTATCGTACATAGGAATCACAATATAAATCAACAAAATAGAAAGTGATTTTCCTTGCGATTTTCCATTTTACTTTCTATTAATGTTAGACTACTTTTTTTTGTTTGTTACTACTTATTCATTAATTAAATTTAATTATTCTAATAAAATACTTAACTTAAGGTATGTGACTACCTTCGGAACACTTTTATTTGTGAAATATATAAATTTTCAACTAAATAAACACTTATTTATTTGAAACAGGGCTTAAAACTAATAATTCAAGTACAATTTTCGCAAAATTAAAAACAATTTTGGATATATTGGGAATTTTGAGTGAGAAATTTTAGTGAAAAATTACAGTTACGGTAAGGCTTGTATTAAAAATTCTAATCAGTATATTTGAATAATATCTATACAGTACATTAATAACATCATTATCTGTGTTTAGAACTATCAGATTTGTAATATTTTTGAAAGTTGTTTTAAATATGTCATTTTTTATGCAAGAACTCAGTCTTTTTAAAAAAATTATGTTATTTTCTCACAAAAAATGTGCAATAAAACGCATAAATAAATACACAGAGATTAAATTATAGTCTAGACAGGAGATAAAACTAAATAAAACACTTTCGGAAAATTTTAATTCAATATCTTAAAAAAAAATTTTGTTGTGAACTTTAACGTGAAGCAATAAATTGAAAAACATAGTTTCTCAGAAAATGCATTTAAGATTTTAATACAGTATAAAAAATGTTTTACTAATTGTAAATTTTTTTAAACTCACCATATTTATAAATCAAGATCTTTTTAGATTCATGCTTAACTAATTTGGACTTTTTTAACATTTTGATGCTTTCTGGAGAGTTTTATAGACTATAACAATTGTCGTTTTTAGTGAAATTTTGATGAAAAATTGCAGTTACACAAAATTCTATTAAATGTATACAAATAATATTTATACAATGCGTGTATAACATCTTTATATATGTTAGAAATTAAAATATTTGTAATACTTTTGAACAGTGGTTCTCAAACTTTCACTACTGGCTACTAACTCATAACTACTACTAACTTTCACTAATTTTCAATCATAATTTTTATCGCGCCCCCCCCCAAAATAATATTGTATTGAATGCAATAATAATGCACTTTGGCGTTGAAGCTACAATACGATCATATATATAAACCATACAAATTAACAAGAAAAGTATTAAATTTTGTATATGTTACTTTTAAGTAATATATTTTTTTTACTTTTTAGTTCGATTCACTATAAAAGTATGTTTTTTAGTTTGTTTTTAAACTATAATTTATTTTATAGTTATTTTTACTCTATACACGATAAAAATCACAACTCCAGTGAATAATTTAATTAAGAGAAAATATGCTTACTCTTACTTTCAAGGACTTTTCAATTTTTCTTTGATAATTTGAGAAAAAATTCAACAAAACTAAAGAAAATGTTCCAAATCTGCGTGTCTTTAATAAAGGACATAAATCACAGACACTTTTCGCTAACAACACAGGAACGTTATTTTCCAGCAAAACTGTCATATTTTGTTCGCGTTATTGTACTTTTGCTGTAGTTTGATGATCTACAAATAGCATTTTGAACTTTTTCTTCCTTGTGTCTTTTAGAGAAGGCGAAGTGCTACATTTATGGCTTCGTTCTTCATAGAGTTCTTTAGGCAGCGTTTGAAAATTCCAATTCAATTCAAGTGTTTCATGTCTATCGCTTTTCTCATTTACTTTCTCTATCTTGATTAATGTGCATTATTTCTGCAGATTTTTCAATTGCTTGATCAGTTTCAACTTCCTTCAACTGAGATCACAGATGCCCATTTTTTTTATATTCTGCTCATTTACATTTATAAACCATAATAAGTCGTACAACACTGCAATCAAAACCACAAAATTGTTCATGGGAGAAAGTGTAGAATGTTCATTGAAAATATTTTTGTAAACTAAAGTGGTCGCGCAGGGAACTCGATCAAAACCAGTAACTTGATTGTAAAAAAAAAACGTTTCCAACTCCCAAAAAAGAGGGCGATATGTAATAAATTCATTTTAGTTCCCATTTTGACTGTCATATTGGAGGATGCTCTGCCAAGGTCATTGGTAAGAAATAAACAGTTTTCCCAGAATCAACGATTTCGTGAGCATGAGATGAGACTGCGCATCGCGTGACTGATCCCGTGTTAAAAGTGTATTCAATAAAACATATAGATATTAGTTCTAAAAAAGAATTGCGTAAAAAGTTTTTCGTTATGAATTATATGCTTCAGAATACTCATAAAAATACATCTTGGCAAAATAATCTTTCAGAGTGCTCAATATGCTTATCCATATATCATATAACTCATTCTCATAGGGAAAAAAGCAACAGAAAAATATTATTTACAACTTTCCTAAAAGAAAAAGAGATGGAGTGAAACATACTAGTAAGTTTGAAGGTCAAATATATGATAGTCAAAAGTAGTATTTTAGGGATTAAAAGAAAAGTAATAAAAAATATCTCATCGTGGGATTACAGTACAGCAAATAAAATGTTTTTTTAATATGGTTATAGAATCAAAGATAGCTAATGAGCGTTTGAAGTGGAATCTTTTATTTTTGACGATCACCAGATGATATATATAAATTATATCAGTGTAAATATGCATATTTTATTATGTCAGAAAGCATTTTGTTTTTCTTCATTCCAAAAAATTATTTTCTTAAACCTTTTATTTTCAATATCCTCGTGCCCCCTAGCAGGGTTTTCTTGCCCCCCCAGGGGGGGTGCAACACAGTTCGAGAAACACTGCTTTTGAAATTTTTTTAAATATGCCAAATTTTATACAAAAACATGATTTTTTAAAAAATTAACTTTTTTCATAAAAAAGCAATAAACTACATAAATATAAACATAGAGATTAGATTTTGTTTCAAAACACAGATAGAACTAAATAAAACAGGTTTCGAAATTTTTAATTCAATAACTTAAAAATATTTTGTGTAGGGATCTACTTCCGGTTATGAAAACTCCATTTCCGGTTTACTAATTATGCTATAACTTTGCTTCTAGATATCGTAGAAACAAAAATAGAGTGCTTATGGAATCTTAAATGTATGGGCTGTAAAATAAAAACATAAAAGAAATTTCGAAACTTTTCACCAAAACGGCGAATTTTGGGTAGTCACATACCTTAACTTAGTGGCACGACAGCCCATGAGGGCCAATGCCCTACTGTTCCCAACTCAGTATACGCAACCTTGGCCCTGAGGGGCATGAGTGGATGTTCCGGTCAAGTGGTCAGTCTGACGTGAACCCCCCAATGTTAAGTTACCAATCAAGCTTGGTACTCATTTATCGACACACTGAAGGGATGAAAGGCTGAGTCAAACTTGCCCAACCCGAGATTTGAAATTTGTACCTGTGGTGTGGAAGCGCGATACACTAACCACTCAACCACTGGGCTTCGTTTTAATAAAAAAGAGTTGTAAATTCTAGTAAAAAAGAAATCACACATGGGATTCGGACCCTCGACCTTTTTATCAGAAGTCCAACGCGCTATCCATTGCTCTACAGGAAGACAACGAACAATTTTTCCTTCTATATATGCTGTTGGACTATTATTTTTGTTTGTGACTATTTATTCATTTTTTAATTTAATTAATGAATTAATATTTGAAAAAACTGTATTAACATCAAGTGTAATCCACTACAAGTTTTGAAAATGTATTTGAACTTGAATGGATGAATAGAAAGTATTTTATTAACGATTATATATATATATATATATATATATATATATATATATATATATATATATATATATATATATATATATATATATATATATATATACATAGGTAGATTGTGAACTAAAAGTAGGAATTAAAAAAAAGAAAATAATGGAAAAATTGTGATAAAAAAAGTGTGAATTTTTCTTTCAAAGTAAGAGCTTCGATAAATACTTATATATATATTTTTTCTTTTTTATATATAAGTCATGAATATTAGCCCTATAAATAATCACACTTTTCGCAAAAGAACCAGAACGTGATAATAACAAATTTTCCATTTCGGTCTAAGATTAAAACAAAAAATTCTTGTAAAGAATAAAGAAAGAACCCCAGACAAAGAAAATAAAAATTATTTTTAGCATTTCCGATAAAATTTGGATGAAAATCCCATGCAAATTTCGAGCTTATAAACATATTTTTCTTTTCGCAGTATTCTGCATAAGAAAATTGACTTTTCGAACACAACGAATATTTTCAAGTCCAGTGCCCTCTTTGTAAATTACAACCTATAATTCGTTAAGTATAACGCAAAGAAACGAGAATCCTTAATGCGAAACTGCTCAAACGAAGAAAAACTTGCGGAAACTCGTGGAACTTGATGTTGATGTTGAAAAAGTTTCTTTCCACTAATGAACTCCGTGATATGCAACGACACATTACAGCTCCAAAGAACGACTTTTTTTAAAGCAATAAAAAGGAACGTTGTAAAATTTGGAACGGCAAACTGACTCATTGTAAGTGTTGGTTCAATTACTAGCATTTTTCTATTCTAATTTCGAAAAGAAATGAGGTTTGGAGAAAAGAATCTGATTTTTTTTCTTTTTAAAAGAAGAAAAGGAAACTGGTTAATAATGTATTTGGAAATAAAAAAGCTTCACTCCCAAAATCTTGCATAAATCTTCAAAAATATCAAATTAAATATCTGAAAAGAAGAATCATCACGTGCATCTCAAAGTGTGTGTGTGTGTGTGTGTGTTTGGAACGGTTATAATTTGGTGCAACCAAAAGACTGCACATACTTAGCGGCAGGTGTTGGCTATTTGTCCCCACTGTTGTTCAGTTGAGCGTCGTTTGTGTTCTATGTAAGTTTTGTTTTACAAAGTGCTTCTTAGGTGCGTTAGTTCTTAACAGAGAAGAGGAAAATGAAGAAATAAAAGATCAATTTTTTTAAAGTTATGTTTTAAGCTTGGCAAAACACCGAAAGAAACATATGCGATGCTGGCACGTGTTCATGAAGATCAAGCACTTTCCATGAAGTGTGTGTACGAGGGGTTTGCCCGTTTTCGAGAAGGCCGGGAAAGGGTTTCTGATAACCCCCGCAGCGGAAGACTGGCAATATCCGTCTGGGACGAACACATTGAGAATATGAAGTGATTAATCACTAAAGATCGTCGATTAACAGTGTGTAGATAGCTGATGAACTGTAGATTAACCGTGAATCCGTGCGACAAATCGTTACTCAGGATTTAGGGATGAGAAAAACGCGTTATTGATATTGACGATATTCCAAACATCCAACGAAACGTGACGAGACTTTTGAACTCCATCCCAAAGGAAGACTTTTCGCAAAGTTTCTAGGACTTGTATAGATCTCAGGGGTGCATAGTTATGGGAGGTAACTAATTTGAAGGACAGTAAGGTAACTTTCATTAATACTTCATATACGTTAATTTTACAGGACTATTCAAGGTCAAGGTAGTATACATATATATTATATCTAAGGGCTCATAAATAGAAAATCTTGAAGTGATAGTTTAATAAGAATAAAACTCATTTTGGGAATATTTTCATTGTTCCTCACTTAAAGAATAAAACCAATAAATTAGACGTGTAACGGGTTCTATTCGCGAATCTTACTAATGTTCTGGGAAAAATGTTATCGATTACGTTGTATGATTATAAAATCACTTTCTGAGGAGGAACCGTGATTTATGTTAATGAGAATTGCAATATAAACTCAAGTGAAGTGGGCACTCAAGGGGAGTCGGCGAATGTTGTTATGCTGAATCTATAGCTGTTGAAGCTACGATTGTTCAAGAAAAAGGGCCGATCGTGTAAATTAGAACGATTTCTCTGCGGCGGACTTAACTATTGAATCATCTGCTATAGATAATTAAATTAATTATTAAGCTGACAGCTCATTTCGCTTAAGTTGAATTATGATAGTGATTTGATAGTCGTAATAAAAATGAATTAAGAGACATTTTAATAATGACTTTGTTAACATGTGTCTTAATGCGGTGCGCCTACACACATCCATGGTTTGAGAGTTCGTGACAAATTGATAATTAAGTATTGCTTTACAATCAAATTTTTTTTCTTTGCCTAGATTTAATGATACATAAACGTTAGATTCAGTCTCAGGTATAAATAGTTATAAAATCGAACAAAATACATATGCATAAAACTTTAATTAGAAAAACAGAGTTCAGTTTTTAAAAAAAATTTTAATTACACATCTAATAAATTTTTTTAAATATTTTTTTTCATTCTAAAGTACTAGTTGAGTAATCTATCCCTGAATTCTGTATAAATTAAAAGCACAAGCAGAGAATTTATGGCTTAAAATTATCAGTGATTTTAATAATTAAATATCAGAAAGGTTTAAATTTTAACTTTCAAAATACATATCAAAAATTTGAACAATATTTTTCAAGAATATTTCTTTGGAAGCGATTCTTGCAATATGTGATTTCCATGAATATCGTTAATGTAAAATCTTACTTAATAATTCACATTCACAATCAAAGTTGGGATAAAAGCTGTAATGCCAGAGGATATTCCATCATTCTAATTCAACTTTCATATTCTATGCATTTATTTATAATTTAGATGAGGTTTGAATAAATAATTTATCTTGATGGATTGAATTTTGGGCACGTTCATCTGAGAGCTTTTGAATCTGAATACATTATTAAAATAATTTCGTCTCAGGTTTATATGAGGATTTAGACTTTTGATTAGTGTTACATTTTCTTTTTTAGAAAAATATCACATAAAATATGAATATTAATACATTTAGTAGATATCCATAAAAATTAAATCATTTTAGTGCGGTTAATATTTTATACTTTGCTTTAAAATTCATTTCTCTCCTGCAGTTAAATGTATTGTTTTTGTGAGTATAAATAATTCAGGATTTTGTAATATTTATAAAGAAAAAGGATGCTTATATATATAAACCTTCTCTATATTTTTTTGTTATTTACAATTAAAATGGAAAGAAAGAAATAGGGAATTAAAAATACAAAAATTAAATTAGTAAGTATCATTGCAAGTTCCTTTAATTTAATTTTGAAAAATAAATTTCTGTATTTTAAACTATAATTTTTGCTATAAGGGATATTTCGTGATTTGAAAACAACCGCTTTTCTGGATATATTTATTGTAAAAAGTTTATCAAGTATTTGTTAAAAATTCATTTTCCTATATTTTAAATGGTGAGGATAGGAATTTTTAATTCATCTTGTTTCAATAATATTTTTATTTGGAATTTTTCATGTTTTTTATTTTATTAATAAAATTGCAATTATTCAGTTTCAACAATTATTCAATTCGGTTTCAAGTCAATATAAAATCAATCTTAAACAATGAATTGCCCAATAAAAATACTTTTCGTCAGAATATATTTGTAAACAATAAAAGTACTTATTTTCACAATTTATGCACAGTCTACACTTTTATGAGAAATCATCGATGGTTTTGTGGTATTTCAGTATTATATAGTATGCTCATGTGCAAACTAATATCCGTATACAGGTGGTTATTAAAATAATGCAAACACCTTAGATTTATAAACAATACTTTATTAATATGGTGTAGGACCGCCTTTGGACCCTCAGCTTGGATTCGCCTAGGAATCAATTCATACGTAGTAAAATCCAAAAGTTCGGAGACAAAGTGTAGAAATCCCTACCTTGAATAGTTCACAATACCAAAGAACATCCACCTTCAAAGTGGTCCTCTTCGGCGGCGATACACCTCCTCCAGCGTTCGTATAACTTCTAGAAGCACAGCTGGAAGCCCTTTTTCGCAACCTCCCGTAAGGCATCCTGCGATGCTACTTTGACTTAATCTGATGACACAAAACGACGTCCCAATAAATATTTTTTCATTGCTGGAACCACGTCACACGGGTCTAAGTCTGATGAACAGGGGGACGTAAAAGCACTTCATTGCGAGTTTTGGCGAGGAACTCTTTTACCAATTGGGATCGATGTGCTGTTGCATTGTCATGTAGAACAGTGTTCCCCAACCTTTTTATAGCCGCGGACCGGTAAATGTTGGATAATTTTACCGTGGCCCGTTGAGGGGGAGGACGTTTATTGTTTATATTTTATACTGTTTTGATTTAATAATTTTTAATTTAATTGTGTTAAATCATGACTTCAGAATAAAATACAGCTACACCAAAAAGTGAATATAAAGTGATTTTCATAAAAAGTAGCCCAAACCCAAGAAAAATATACCGCAGTAAATGAAATGGAAATAATTTAATGTTACTTGTCAGGATCAGTAGTATTTGATCCACGGACCGGGGATTGGAGACCACTGATGTGGAAGGTACCAGTGGTCACTCTACCAGAACTAAGGCCGTTTGCGATGAATGGATTCTCTCAAACGACGTCTTTGAGAATTGTGTAGTCTCAGCGATTTCTTCAAAAGTTTGACGACGATCTTTTCGAACCCATTCAGACACCAATGCAACCCTTTTCGCGTTCCGTGAAGTTGAAGATCGTACAACGCATTCATTGTCTTCGATGGATTCTCAGCCCTCATTGTAACACCTATGCCATTCGTAAATTTTGGAGCTTGCCATGGTAGATTCACCCTACACCTTACTTAGCATTTTCGAAGTCTCCATTGATGTTTTACCTAAACGTTGACAGAACGCTGTTCAAGAAAAACCTTCTTTCTTAGATCGCGCAACACAGCTTACTAGCTTCGGAAGATAACATCTGTGCGTGAGGTGCGGTCACATGACATAGACTAAACCAGTGATTCCCAAAGTAGTCTATATCGACCCCCAGGGTCTATGACAAGCAGCAAGAAGTCCACGTCAGTGATAAAATAATTTAGGGAATCATGAGATGTAAATAGGGGTCTACGATAGTGGCTCTCATTAAACCAGATCGTGACTTTATTTTTTAAAGAAAATTTAATCAAGTGAAAACCAGGTTTATCTTTTTAGCAATTTTTTTTACTAAATTTAATGAGGTTAATTTGCTGTTACAAGATGATCGCATAATTTTTTTTAAAAAAACAAGGGTCATCATGTCAGCGTTTCTTGCCACAACAAAGCTAATGGAGTTAATATTGTACAGCGTGAATTTTCCCAGTTTCTCAATCTGCCAGGAAAATGACGCTTTAACATATCATCAATGTTTAAATGTCGTTTATTCAGATTTTAAAGCCGGTTTAAGAATCCTCTGCCTATGGCAGGGATGGCGAACCAATGGCACGCGTGCCAATGATGGCACGCGACAGAATATTTTGGGCACGCCATCGATCAAAAACGATTTGCATTTTAGCTTAAAATAATTAAGTTTATTATGAACTATTATGAATAAACGTGAGTGATCCGTCGCGACGCCGACAAGTCGAGGAGCAGACTCGTTTGTTATGTCTTGCGTAAATACTTCGTATATTATAAATTCTTATGAGTCAAAGTTTATCTACGCATAGTGAGCGTATGTAACTATCTAATATATATTATAAATTTGAAAGTTTGTGAGTATCTTTGTGGGTCTTTCACGCAAAAACAACTGAATGGATTTTAATGAAATTTTACAGTAATATAGCTTATATACAGAATAACACATAGGCTAAAATTTATAAAGATATTGTGAGAAGTTTTCAAAATATAACGACAATTGTCAAGAAAGTAGGAAAAAATTCTGCCATTTGCAAAAATCCCGTGACAGCATTCATCTATCTTTTTTATCCCTTCTGTTTTGTCTACGCCCCTCAGTGCGCGCTCCGCTTTTCATTGATTTCGTTCTTCAGTGTCATCACTATTTTTATTTCATAATAAAACTAGATTTCGAAGGGAGAGGGGGTGGCAAGATTTTAACATAAAATAAATACAACAAAAAGTAATATTAATGTATTACACTTCCTGATATAAATTATTTACACTATTTTAAGCGTTAATTACACGAAATTTGTAACTATGACAGTGGAAGGAAAACTATGAAATTAAAATAAAGTATCAAAAGGTTTTTATCACTTAGATATTTTTTCTTTTTGAATGTTTTTTTTTCAGTACATGTAAATATATATCTACGCTTCCCCCATACTGTTTTTATAACTTATATATATATATATATATATATATATATATATATATATATATATATATGTGTGTGTGTGTGTGTGTGTGTGTGTGTGTGTGTGTGTGTGTGTGTGTGTTTTAAAAGTATTTCTATTAATTCATTACTAAATTAATTATTTGTAAATTAAAAAGTACACTGTCTATTATTTTGGATACAAATACATTTCAGAGACATTTTTAAGCTAACTAAAGAATCGTTTTCTTTTTATTGCTTCACATTAATAATTTTTTAACTAATGCAATATTGTTTTTTAAAAGTCATAGATCGAAATTTGAAGCTATATTTTATCTGTGAGGGGGAGGGGAAGAGGAAACAGTAATTTTACACTAAAAAACCGTGTTATGCCGGTCCAGAGGGAGGGGGGAAAAAACCTGTCTTAAATCGAAAATATGTGGAACAAATTTCGAAAAAGGGAAATTTAATGAAATAATTTTAGAAATCACTCACATTGAGTGCGTACAAACACACGCATAATTGCTGGCGTCATGAGGGAAAGAGAAAGCCCGTGCAAAGCCGGGCCATGCAGCTAGTTTCTAAATATATTCAAGTTGTTTAAAAAACATATTCTAACGTTTACATTAATAGTTCAGCTTGTATACATCTAATTTATTAATGTGATCTAATTCTTATCTTGTAAGTTTAATTGGTAAAATAACTCTCACTGGTTTATTTTTAAAAATTTGAATGACCTGAGACAAAAGCAAAAGAGCAGACACTACAGAAATATCGTACAAGCACTCAATTTCCTAGAAACAAATAAATCTGCCCTTGAGCCAGCAGTCAGTAAAAAGGGTTTTTTTGGCGTGGGGGGGGAGGAATCAAGCGAGAGCACATAGAATAGTCAATTTCATCGACACAACTGTACATTTAAAGTTTTGTGTTAAACTTACGATTTTTAACATGGCTAGTTCAACAAAAAGTGCAAGATAGTAAGTGTAACAGATAATTTCAAACTTGGTGGGCTGAGAAATATGGCATGATCAATAAAGGCGACAAAGCGGTGTGTGTTTTATATTATGGAACATTGGTATGCAGAACATCGTCTGTAAAACGGCATTTTGAAACAAATCACAAATCCTTTTGTGAAAAAAGCGAACCAGAGCAAAAAAAATTAATTGCAAGTGCAATAAAAGACAGAAATAAACAGTCGACGTCTATGTTTAAATATGTAACTAAAAATTGTCACACAAGTGCGGCAAGTTACTCGGCTGCAAATGCCATTGCTCGGTATGGTAAACCTTTTCAAGAGGGAGAGTTTTTGAAGGAAGCTTGGTTGGCATGTACGCCCTCACTTTTTGATGATTTTGATAATAAAGATAAGATAATTCAGCGCATCAAAGATGTTCCTCTATCTAGAAACACAATGAAAGATAGAATCTTGAAATTGGCAGAAAATGTTACAGATCAACAAAAAAAATGACATTAACTCCTCTCCTTTTATATCGCTATGTCTTGACGAAAGTATTCACATTACCAAATCGGCACGTTTAGCTGTCTTTGCTCGATATTGTGTAGGAAACATCATTAAGGAAGAATTAATTGCGATAACATCGTTGTTAACAACTACAAAGGGCTCAGATATTTGTACGGCAGTAAGAAATTCGCTTGCTGAAAAATAAATTGATTTGAAAAAAAATTGTTTCAGTAACCACTGATGGTACTCCAAATATGGTAGGCAAAAAAATGGTTTCATTTCTTTATTTAAAACAGACGTAGGACATTCGATTCTTGAATGCCACTGCATTATTCACCAACAAGCCTTATGTGCAAAGAGTGGTTTAACATCTCTTGATAATGTAATAACTTTAGTCACAAAAATAGTCAACCTCATATCGTCGCAGGCTTTAAATAAACGAAAGTTTGATGCTTTGTTGGATGAAGTCAATTCGGTGTATAATGGTTTAATAATGTATAACAATGTTCGCTGGTTGAGCCGTGGGAACGTACTTCAAAGATTTGTTGATTGCTTGGAAGAAATAAGACTGTTTCTACAAAATGAGAGCAAAATTGAACAATACCTACAGTTGATGGATATTATGTGGCTTTTAAAATTGATGTTTTTTACAGACATATGCCAACATTTCAATCAATTGAACATAAAGCTCAAAGGCCCGAATAAAACAGTTATCGTCATGATTGATCTCATTCACGCTTTTGAAGCTAAACTATATGTTTTCAGAACTATGTGTTTTCTAAACTATATGTTATTACAAAAAACTACAAGTACTTCCCAAACTTGAAAAAAATATCAAAGATTTAGATGCCCAAGAGAAACGAAATGAAGAAAAAGTTATTGATGACTTTATTTCCCTAATGGATTCTTTAATCAAAGAATTTTGAGCGAGATTTTCTCAGTTCAAGGAATTATTCGAAACGTTCAAAATTATTATGTACTCTGATGTGATTTCGTTTGATAAACTGAACTTGTCTCAATTCGATTGGTTGGAAATTGAAGAACTTGAAATGCAACTGATTGATTTCCAGTCTAGTTCAATATGGATTCAAAAGTTTATTGAAACAAGGAAAAGTTGGAATTGATTGAAGCAGAAAGATTGACAAGCAATATAAGTAAAAATACCAACGAAATTTTGGAAACATAGAATTCAAGACGCATTTAACTGTTTGAAGAAGTTGGCGTATGCTATTTTAACCATATTTTCATCTACCTCTGCCTGCGAGTCATTATTTTCAGAGATAAATAACATCAAAGACTCGCTTAGAAACCGTTTAACAGACGACTCTAATTCAGCATGCATTCTACTAAAAGTAACATCTTATAATCCTGATATAAGTTATTTGTCATCTAATCTACAACAACAGAAATCACACTAATGTTATTTTAATTTAAATTTCAAGTATAACTAAAACATTTACTACTATACAGTGCAAAAGGTATTTTTTTCGTATTAAATAAAGAATTTTGATTTGTTCGTATTTAGTTTTATTAGTTCTTCAATAATCACAAGTCAAAATTATTTGATGGCACGCCTATAACTCATTAAACGTTTTTTTAGAAAAAATGGCTCGTTGACCCAAAAAGGTTCGACCCCCCCTGGCCTATGGAAATACAATAGCAGGCAATGAATTAATGTGGTCACAATAATAAAAACAAAAATGTCTGATTATTAGAGGAACTAATCGCGTAATAGGCCTAACGAATATCTTAAAGCAAGATTTACAAATGGATGACACACAAACACAGATGACAGCAATTCTGGCTTTAAAAAGATATACCTATTATTTATCCAGAATTATAGAATATCTTGAGGAAGATTTTAATTGCTTTTCCTCGTGAGAAGGAATTTCAGCGTGGTAGCTGATCTCCAAATTAAGAGAAAGGGGGAAAAATAGTCTGAACAGTACTAACAGTGGAGATTAAGGCTAATAACTGACTAGATTGATGTCAAATATATTGAAAGTTTGTTATTGAAATCTCTCTCTCTCTCTCCCAGATTCATCATTCACATTAAAAGCATTTGTTTGTTGCTCAGTTATTTTATGTATTAATTAACTTTTAATTTAATTAATTATAATATGTGTTTCATAAGTTTTTAACACTGTACTTCAATACAACCAGAAATTTAAATCTTTTAAAGTAAGTAGCTCTGTACTAACTGTCAAAATTACATTTAAGTTTATAAATTTGCAAAAAATCTATATTAGGAAAGTAGGGGATTACCCAAAACTGAAAAACATAGTAAGAGGTCTATGAGACAGAAACCTTTGGGAACCTATGGACTAAACAAACCTAGCCAGGTACGGGAGGGTTGGGAGAATCAATTTCAAGTGGTTTAACTTCAAGCACTTGCTTTCATCGTCAGAAAGGGCTGAAGCCCCCGAATTTTTGGATTATACTACGTTTAAGGGCTGAATAGTGTCTAGAAGACTATTGTATCATTTTTCATGGAGATATTGGGAAAGTTAAGGGAGATATGCTGGTGAAGTATATCGATTATATATTGAACTCTCTATAAAATAGACCATAACGGCTCAGTTACATTGAGGTCGGGTGACTAAGGTAGACGTATAAATTCATATTCGTGTTCATCAAACTATGATTGGAGAAGTCTCGCTGCATGTATAGGTGCATTATCTTCCTGGATAATTCTATATCATGCAAAAAAAAGTTTGCATCATAGGATGAATCTGATCAGTTAAGATTTTTCTATACCTCTCCCCTATAATCCTTCCTTTCAGGGCTATGATTGGTCCAACAGTAAACCACAACACCGTTGCCAATATCATAACAAATCCACATCCATGCTTGACAGTTGGAAGGAGGAAATCACAATCATACACTTGAGCAGAGGTCCTCCAAACGTGCACTCATTCTCCTGTAGGAAAAATTGAGAAAGACGATTCTATTACGATCTTATTACTTTTTTCTACTTATCAATCGAGTGGGTTTTGTAAGTGTGACACCACTGTAGACGATATTTGGCATCAATATCTGTTACAAATGGCTTGGGAATTGCTGCTCTGACGTAAATGTCCTATTTAGGAAAGTTCCTTCTAATTGTAATCAGTGACACTGGAGAATCCAGTTGTTGATTGAGCTATGCAATCACTTTTGCTGCATTTGTTCCCTATTGAAGTATTACAGTCTGCTTCAACTCCAGTCAATCTCTCACTGAGCTCCTTTCGTTCACTATTTTACTGTATGCTGTTATGACTTTCCACACCGTACCTCTAAAAACGCCTAAATATCGGGATGCTTCTGTCACACTTGCTCCAGCTAGACGGGTTCCTACAATTTGGCTTCTTTGAAAATCAGAGAGGTCCGACATTTTACGCTTTTGAAAAAAATCCAAGACTTACAGAACTTTAATAAGGCTGCCACATACTATCAGAATATATACATTTCTATTCATAAAAAGACATTGATAACTATTTTTAAATTTAATGCTTACGACGCTCATTCAAAAATGTCGCTTTTAGTCACAGATATTTCCATTATTTCTATAACCATATGTATATCTTATTAAAAGAAAGCATCCTGTAAAAAGTAAGATACCAAGAGAACAATTTAAAACTTCACAGAAACGTTAAGATATAAAAGATTCGGAATTCCTTAAAAAATTCGAAGTTAAAAAATACACTGTTAAAACGTCAAAATTCAAGAAATAGTTGATTTCTTTGAGTGCTTTACTTACTTATCGGCTCTCAAAATGACGGAGTGAAAAAATTTTCAAAAATGCATTTAGTACGAATTCAGAGTATGGGCCATTTTCCCCCTGTTTTATTAACCGCTTTGCATTTTATTATTCAAAAGCCTTGATGGCAAGGGAAAATAATAAGGTTTAATGATTGACAGTCGTAAATTCTAGAATTGTTCACAGAAGCCTGTAAACTGAATAATACTGTTTTCTTCCCTTTTTCTCAAATTATTTTTATTTCATAACGTAGAAATTTGATTCCTGAAGAGCTAAATCGTGTATTATTCTTGTAATTTGAATAATGTATTTATGATAACTAAATCTTTCACCAAACAAAACCCACTTTATTCAGTTCCAACTATTAGCTCACACTCTCCATATATACATATATATTTATATATCTTGTTCAAATTTTCAGTCATTAGTAAAATACTTTTTATTCATCAATTCAAGTTCTAATAAATTTTCTTAAATTTGTAGTGGATGGCACTTTCAAGTTAATACAGATTTTGAAATATTAATTCATTAATTCAATTAAATAATTTAAATTGATTACCAGTTTTCGACACCAAATTAGATTCGTCTCTATTGTTCTAACAATGTAAGTGTTTACAATGACAAGAGGTGGTGTCGAAAACCGGTTTTTCTCTCTCTCAACCAAACTGGCCAAACCGGAACAATGCAGACAAATCATGCTCTTTTTTCAATTCGTACTATTATAGTTCACTCTCTTCGAATATATATATAGTTCAAATTTTCAATCGTTAATAAAATACTTTTTATTCATCCATTCAAAAAGTGCGAATTAACATAAAAGATTTTTTTATCTTACTTGTGTGTGTGTTTAATTTTGAGGGGTTTTTTTTCTGTAAAAGCATCTGTATATAATTTATAATATATTTTCCTTATTAGAAATTCATTATGAAAAATTCGACATTAAGTATACATACTAACACACAATAAATATGATATTCCACTGAATTTTGAATATGATTACGATTTTTTTTTAAGCTCTTAAATCTTCATTATACATAACCTTCCTTTTTCTTCTTTTCCTACTGTTATTTATATTTTAAAAATGGTTCTTTTTCATTATGAAACTACTTAGAATATGAAATTTAGATGAATCCATTCTTATTGAAATTTGACAAAATATGTTGCCCATCAGGTATTGGTAAGAAATTGTGTACACTTTCAACTTAAGGAAAAAGAATGTCGCTAAGTATTTATATTTTAGGAATGTCATTAAATTAAACATAATATTAAAGTATTTTTTAATGTATATAACTAAAGCCTAGAAATAGCTTTTATTTATTTTTTTAGTTATAAAGGGATTTTTTAAGGTATCCGATTACCCTAAAATTGTTATTTTTGCCTAAAATTGACAACTTTTTTTATGGTTTTATTTTATAAACCATCTTATTAGCTTTATAAAAATACAAGTCTTTTAATAAAAGTATATGCTTCTACTTTAAGCAAAATGTCATACTTTAAAATGCGTTCTACTCGAGATGTGTTTTGATTTTGAAAATGCTCAAACGGGGACTGATTGCTCAAAAAGATTTGAAAATAATTAACTTTAATTTTTTGTATGTTTTGCATAAGAGAAGTGTTTTAATCTTCAGATTTATCACTCACTGCTTAATTAAAAAATTTACTGCCCTTTATGTGAATATAATCACTGTTTTTTCAAGCAATTTCATATAATTACTAAGATAAGTTGCTTTGGTTTTTGTATAAATTAAAATATCTCTTATCCTGAAGGTCATTTCAACAATAATATAAAAAAAAAGAATTTTTAAGTCCATTCCTACTTAGATCAACAAAGAAAATTTTATTTTAGCTACTTTTTATTAAATAGTTACAATTAATATAAAAATGTATATACATATGATAGAATCACAACATCAGGTGGTAATTAATTTTTATTAATTATCATTGAAGTATTGTATTGTCATCCAAAACAATCGTGTATGTAAAATTTCAGTTCAACTGAATGATTTAAAACGTGAGAAAAAAAACCTTTTCAAGTTTTAACACAAGTTGCCAAAATGGTCGCTAAGTCTCGAAAAATGACGCCAACGTGGCTGTATTTGTAATTCTTTAAATAATTAGTTTTAATCAATTAATTTTTATTACTTATAATTAAATTAATGTATTGTCATCCAAAATAGTCATGTATATAAAATTTCAGCTCAATTGAGCGCTTTAAAATGTATTTTATTAACGATTGAAAATTCTACGAAAATAAATAAAAAAATAAATATATAGACAATGTGAGTTAATAGTAGGAATTGAAAAATGAGTAGCAAAGCCACATATCAAAATTGAAAAATTGTTCATAAACTTTTTGTTCAGAGCGGCTCCCATTTAGGAAATTTTTACCAATTTTTTTTTACCATTTTAGTAATAATAATTTCTTTTTCTCTTCTTTATTTTAGCATATTTTTTTTAAAATGTACTAAATAAATCTAAAAACCACACAAAAAAATTCCCAGATCTCCATTTCTTTAAAATAAAAAAGTTATCGCAAGAAGTCGGATACCTTAAAGTAGAGCTGATATTGCTTCATTTTCTGCTGACAGGTGATATGAACATTTAAAATAGAATAATAGCTTTTAGATTAAGGCTTAATTTCACTCTCTACATACGTGAGTCATTTACCAAATGTGCAATAGCAGTGATAATGGACCTTTATGCTATTAACCGAACACCGAATCAGATGCAGATTCTGACCTTTATTCAAAACATATAACATTAACAATTAATAATTATCCTTAAATTGCGTCACTTACCATTATAAAGGCAGTTGGTTTTAATGATGGATATATGCTTATTGAGAAATTCTGTGATTTCAGCTTAGCAGATTGTGATGCTTAATGAGTAAGAACGATTGAATTTGGCATACTTGTAGAAATATTAAGTTCCTTTACAATCATTATAAATGATTAAACAAGGGCATCCAATTTCAGTATTAATTATTTCATTAATTGGTAATTTTCACACTTATTTTTAAACCAAAAAATAATGATTAAGAAACACACTCAGGGACATTGAAAATAGCGACCCAAGAAGAAAGCATCGGATTGAAATGAAATTTAATACACATAATGACACAGATGAGAGATTCACTTGATCTCAAAAACAAGACAATTAAACGAATACAGTGTGTGCAACGACACAAATACTGGATAATTTCAATAGCGCGTTGGACCACCTCCAGCTGCAATACATGCCTCTACACGGTCCGGCAATGAGTTGATTCGACACCTTATGTTGTCCTGAGGCAGATGGGCCCATAAATCTTGAACAGCCAACTCTAAATCATGTACAGAGAGACACGATGGCATCTGCCGTTTTAGCTGATCCCACACGTGCTCTGCAGGGGACAAATCGGGGGAGCGGGCTGGCCATGGAAGAATCTGAAAATGACGTAGGAAGTCTTGATTAACTCTTGCTGTATGCGGACGAGCATTATCTTGCTGGAAAATTTCCCCTGGGAGACCATTTAGGAAAGGTCCTACATGGGGTCGAAGAATATCATCAACGTAACGTTGGCCCGTTAAGGTTCCACGCATCACAATTAAAGTGGACCGGCTATCATAGGCTATGGCCTCCCAGACCATTACACCAGCTGTGCGGGCAGTGTGACATAGAACAGTGGGGGGGGGAATGGCATCGCTCACCAGGGTGCCTCCACACCCGTACACGGTTATCATCTGTCCCCCAAACAAACCGGGATTCATCACTAAACACAACCTCTTGCCAATCTGTGATATTTCACATTGATTTGTCTTGGCACCACTGTAGACGCAGTTGCCGATGTTCCGGTGTTAAAGGGAGTGCACGGAAAGGGCGCTTGGATTTAAGATTTGCTCTTGCAAGGTGTCTGGAAATTGTTTGTGGAACAATTGCTACGCCTTCGTCTGCTCGTATCGTTGAACGAGTCACTGTGGGGTCCACAAGTGCTTGCCGCACGATCCTTCGATCGTGTCTCCTCATGGTCTTCCTGGTCGCTCCAGACCCGTTTTACGCGCATGGGTACCTTCTCGTGTCCACTGCTCCCAACAATTTCTAACGGCACACTCCGAACGATCCAGCTGGCCAGCAACACGGCGCGTCGACCAGCCTGCAGTTTTCATCCCGATGATCAGGCCTCTCTCAAACTCGCTTAACTGTGAGAAATGTCATCTAGCACGTTTACCTGGCATGTTTCGCTTACCAAAGTCTTCCTACAATCGGCGGGTAGTCGTCATGTTTATGAATCTTCGAATGTGCGCTGGCTTATATAGCACCCTTTTCCTCATTGTAGCGGCTCCTCGGCGTGTATGAGCATACGTATTGGCGCAAAACTTGGATCATTTGCTAATCACATTACGCTGTACTTATTTGCAAAGTTTTGCGATTGTACTTAGCTTCCTTCTTGGGTCACTGTTTTCAATGTTCCTGAGTATATATATATATATATATATATATATATATATATATATATATATATATATCTAAATATATATATATAAAGCATAATACCATAAATAATTGTAAAAAAATTTTTATTCTCAAGCTATTGATTGCTTAATAGATTGAACCAGGCAAATTAACATTTAAAAAAATTTTAATTTATTCTGTACAAAAATAATTTGATTATTTTTTAGAATATTATTTTATTTAGAAGCTCTAATTATGGACTATATATTTTGAATGAAATTATTGAATGATCACGTAAATAAAGTATAAAAATTCTTTAAAATAACTAACGTTGTATCAAGCTTCGTGAAATCTTTGTCGAGTAGGGAAATTCTAAAAAGAAATTTTTAAAATATAATACGTTATGAATATGAAAGAGACGAAAAATGTAACTGAGTTTCAGTTAATTCAACTCATTGTTACAAGAATTTGTTTTAAAAAGAGTACTTCTATATAATTAAAATATTTAGGCACAATGATTTAATAATTACTGCAATTAAATAAAAATTGTACAAAGTAAAGCTGTTGGAATAATCAAACGAAATAATTTTCTGTAATTAAAGACCCATAAAGAATCAAATCTCAATTAATGAATAATTTAGGATTTTGATTTTTTATTATCATCACAAAGAGAAGTTTTTTAGTATAATATACACATAAGTAAAATATTTTTTAAAAAAAATACTTGCTGTAAAATCTGGCGTATAACGCGCACTTTTAACACAAAAAATAATATCGAAACTTAAGGGTACGCTTTATACGCCAGGTATAAAAATAATAGCTTTAAAAATAATACAAGAGATGAGCACAAAAAATAATTTACCTCTACAAATATTGAAATACTGATTATTTAAAAGAATTGACATTCCTTATGAATTTAAAGGGTTGTAGTTCTAGAGCAGCGATACTCAACCCGAGGACCGCATGTGGCCCGGTCATGGCCCATTACTCTGAAAAATTCACTTACTTTAGAACATTGTACAAAAAATTTGGTGGGAAATTCTTTGTCAAGAAAACAAACATATCAATTTTACTCTTTGTTGTCGGTGTCATAAGGATACGAATTGGTATTCGCGTTTTCTATTTGGAACAGTTACGGTTAGTGATAAAAGACAACAGTGGAATGAACAGTGGGTGGAATTAATTTTTAACTATCTTTCATAACTTTCAAGCGAAAAATATTCGAAGGAAATACATCGTTTCAAGACGATTGGGAAGTTGAGTATTTTGCAGTGAAAAACAAACATGGATCAGTAATTGTTTGATTTGTCACGAAAGTGCTGCATTCAAAAAATACCAGTAAACAGGAATCATTCAATAACACTTTTCCTCGAAAATCTCTTTCAAGAGGTGATATAAGTAGGCTTTTTCTTGAATAATCCTTGCAACAGTTTTTATCCTTGCAACAGTTATAATCCTTGCAACAGTGGTAATATCACAGAGAGGTAACAAAGACATTCCATGAAGTTTGTTATGTTATTGGTTATCATATGAGACAGTTTACTGATGCATAAATTGTGAAGGAGTGTTTCTTAAATGCTTCTAATTTAGTGTTAGTAAAAAAATAAAAAATATGAAAAGTAATAAATAAAAAAAATCAAAACAGGAGTTAAAATATCATGATCAATTTTCAACATTTTAAATATTTCAGTGTTATCTTGATCTTAAAAAGCATTTCTCCTCCCTTCCCCTCCCCATTTATCCTCATGCTGCGGCCCACTTGAAAAAACTAACATATGTATGCGGCCGCGTGAAATGGCTGACATATGTATGCGTCCCAGCAGAAAAAAGGTTGAGTACCCCTGTTCTAGAGTATGCTATTTTTTCTAAAGCTTTGAATAAAACCTCGAATAAATGACTTCAAAACAGAAGAGCATTGCACACATACATTTCAGATTTTTTTCGTAAAAAAAGGGGGGCTCGTTGTTTGACGAATATACATAAAAATTTAAAAATGTAGCTCTAAAGTGTAGGTGCGCGTTATACGCTGGAATTTACAGTAATCCATATTTTTATTCCTGTACGCCTAGCTTTCCAAAAAAATAACATATTCGACAATATTAAACATTTAAAAGAAATACCGAAACAAATAATCTAAAAGAAATTATATTCACTATCAGAATATTAGTATGCGCGCGCGTCTTCAGTGCTTCAAAATAAATTCATGAAATTACAATCTCATCGTGAATCGTATTTCTACATTCATACTGATAAAAATGATACAGCTATGAAAAAATTGTAATGATATTTTTGTTCTTAAATAAGTTGATTAATTTTACGTGTGTGTGTGCGTGCGTGTGTAATGTTTCAAGTCAACATCAAGCGCTTGTAAAAACAATTTTATTTAGAGAGAATCGACAATCTTACGCTGAGATAAAGCGGACGCCAAGTGAGATTTTAGTAGGGCTGAATACTTATGTGTGTCCAGAACTTGTTAAATAACTCTTTTTAGCTTATGATTTGACTTGGAAGTGAATAGTGGCCATATGGAGGCTATAAAAAATAATGATCTGGGATTAAAAGTGTTATGTTTGAAACCTCTGTTCTGAGAAATAATTGAATGTTTAATTTATGACTTGAAGGTGGTATGGACAATAAAAGTTGAGTGGTAAATAGGGGATTTGTTTTAGATCTAACTTAATTATCCTTACATGCATATACATTTCTGTCTAAAATTTTTCAATTACTGTCTTTTTTCATATAATGCATAATATGCCTTCCATTTCACTCTACTGCATTTCAAATCAGAACTTTATCCAATAATTTAAACTAAAAATATGGTTGCTACCATTTAAGAGTGATAATAAATTAATTTTAAGAAAAAACACCGAGCAACTATCTATTAATAAAAAGATTTCAATTCTTTATAGAATCGACACTTTGAAAAACCTAGAAAGGATGCTTAACTATAATCGGAATCATTTAATTAAACGACGGAAAATAAAATCGGTCACAAGTAGGGATTGCAATATCGGTATACCGGGATACCGAATATTGAGCCATTTGTACAATTTTGTAATACCGGTATTCAGAAATTTAAATACTGGTTTTTCGGTATTTACTAGAAATCTTTTAAAAGTGTCTCCATTATATGTTCAGGGATTGCTAACATTGCAAAATAGTATATGTTTTTGTTTGCGTGTTTCCCTAATCAGCGAAATTAATTAGACTGGTCATATAAAGTTGCGCTGCACAGTCAAGAGAAGTGATAAAAAATGAGAATCATCCAAGGTGGTGGGCCAAAACTGTCTTATTACAGCTCAGAGCAATACTGCACACGCGCAGGATTCGCAATCTGATATTTTTCTTATCTATTGAAACAAGGTTGTGAACAAAGTGTGTAATACTTCGATATACTTTAAATTGTTGAGTTGGTTATTCACATTGTATTTGCATATCGTACTTTAGGGTTCAAAATACTTTTCAGATTCATTATATATATATACTCATAAATAATAACCCATAATAATGAATAATAATAACTTTAAAGAATATAAAAAATATCATTTGATAATACTTCGGTTTGGTTTCAATACTCATATGATGAAAAAATATGGTGGCACAGTATAAATAAGATGTTTCAATTTTCTTGTTTTGTGATTCTTTATATTTTTTGTAATTTATAAGTTACAAATGATTTTTGTGATATTTACACTCTCTAATAAAGCATCTGGCAAATAAAACAAAAAAACCCTTTGTTTTCATTCTTTTTCTAAAATTTATACTACCGGTATTAAAACCGGTATCCCGGTATTAAGATTTAAAAAATACCAAATAACGGTATTGGATTTTTGGTCCGATATTACAATCCCCCTAGTCACAAGTCATAAGCAAATGGATATACTGTCCAACTTAGGAAAAATAATCCTGAAAGATATTCACTTGACAAAATATTAAAAAAAAGAAAGAAAGAAGAGCAGGGGGGGTCTTTATTTAAATGTTACATTTTTAAAATGACAAAAAATCAAACTTTTTAACCCTTTAAGCGGTCAATTATTTTACCAGAAATGCTTCCAAAAAAGGCATATTTTTTATTGCATATAATTAAGTACCATACTTAATAGAATAAGAATATTAAGAATGTTTTATATTTTTTTCCACTTTTTTAATGCTTTTACAACATTTTTTATTTTACAATTTTGGACAAAAAAAACCCCTATAAATGTTTGCTTTTTTCAAGTACATTCTGCATCTGTTACATCTCGCTCTGGTGTCACCGTTTCACTAAATTTCTCATTGAGATGTTTCAGAACTGGCCAAACTTTTACTAATTTTGGGCATTCGTTATTTTGTGGGTCAAATACCGCATTATCAGAAAAATGCAAGTAGCGTTGCAAAAGGCAGAATCGGCGATGAGACATTATTTTAGAGAAAAAAGGTGTATTAGTTGAATATCTTTTGCTCCAATAATGATCTCAATTCCAGGTTTCTTTACAATTCCTTGAAGTATATTGAGAGCGAAAAATACATGCAACTCTTCCACAGTAGTTTCTACCCAAAATTTACTCTTTGAGAATAGTCTTGTAACACTGGATTGGATGCACTGTTTAGCATATTTATTTGTCTCTTCCACATAGAAAAACCCGGATGAAAAGCATTTCATTTACATGGACAAGCCACGCCATCTGTTGAAAAATAATAATACTAAATAGTCTCTTTCAATAATGAAAAATCTGGGCAAACCAGAAAAGGAAATGAGACAATATCGATGCCCGTACGCCGTACGGGCAAACCAGATGAGGCCAATTTCGGGTAGCACGTACACTGTACGGTCAAACTGCTTAAGGGATTACTTTTGTTTTTTAAAATGACTTTTGATAAATTAAGAGGTGAGCCTATAGAATATTACTTCATAACTGCAGTGCTTTAAATCAAGTTGAATTACTAAGCCGTTAGATTTACTGAAAAGTGTGGTACGATTTTCAAAGAGTTTTTGAATCACTTTTATCTGATTAGAAACATTTCCTTCTTTTTGATATTGATACCTTTGAAACAGCACCACATAAATTAATTTTGTTTGATTTATAATTCCTTATAAGTGAAATGTTTACGATTTCAATACAAATAACAACTTTTAATTTTGAAAGTAAAAAGTTCTTATTTTCTAAAAATATTTAATCGTATGGAATTAGCTTTTTTTTAAAAAAAAAAATTGAAATTTTAAGATAAAAATTAAAGAGCTGCGGATGAAAACGTCCAACATTTAACAGAAAACAAAAGAAACAGAGAAATTTAGAGTAATCAATATTTCTAGAGAAAATAAGGCTTACTTAAAAATCTAAAAATAATAGTTAGGACACTTGTTTGTTAGTTTTTTCGAGTGAAATAAAATATAATTATTCCATCATTAACAAGAATTATTTTAATATTACAAGTTTTTTTTCCATACATCACGAACGGCCAGATAGAAGATTATATAACAATATTATGCGAGGAATATGCTATGATTAACACGAGAAGTCCGTCGGTGTCGATTGGACTCCTGAGCCTGCTTTGTTTGTTCTCCTTTTCGCATTTTTACAAAGATTTTGAAAAATGTTCGTGTTTTTTAATCATTCTTCATAGTGATTACACAGAAAAAGTTTCGTGGTTCAAGGTTAATTAGGAGAGATTTAAACAACTAAATATACATAAAACGTCCACTGGTTCTGCCTCGACACCTAGGTAATTAATCATAATAAATATATATATAGTAATCACTAAGTAGATACCATTAGTAAAACAAGCTTCATGAAGTAATATCACACATTTATTTGACCTTGAATACAGTGTTATTAGGTTCACATCAAAAATGAGTCAGTTATACTGAAATCGTTGTGTCTAAGTGTTTCGCTACATAGCATTTACTTATCTGCTATTATGTTCAAATTACGTAAGTGCAAGAAATTTGAAAAATCAGTAAATACAGAATTTAAAGGAATTACAAATTCACTAAAACGCAGAAAGAGCGAAATTAAAGAATGTTATGGAAATTCAAGTAAAAAATGTGTGTATCTTTCATGAAAATGGTTTGCAGAAAATGTATAGGAAAAAATTGAATATCACTGTATTCATTACAAATGAGGTGTGTACATAAGCAATATAAATAATGATGAAAAATCTTGTATTCTCATAAAAATTGGGATTTTGCTTATTATACTAATATTTATGAATACTATTGTTTTATTCCATTTTACAAGACTAAGTTATTTGTTTTGTTAACTTTTTATGGCATAAAGGGTCATGATAAATGATAGTATATGAAATAACATTAAAAAGTCTTAAAAAAACTTTTCTGAACAATTGTCCAGCAATCATATTTAGTTATTACAATTATTTTATACATTTTACATCATAGTATAGAAACGACACCGGCGTTTAGGGGAAATCGAAATCCCGGGCGTTTTAATGTTAATACATATATAACGTCCTTAAAGAATTTATTATTTTTATTTTAAATTTTGAATTTCAGTACCTGAAATTACTTAATTGATTAAAGCACATTTATTCATTCATTAAAAATAGAGAGAATATTAGGGATTTATTCTAGAAAATTTCCAAAATATATATTTTTATTTCTTCTTTTTTTTCTCTGTTTCTGTATTTTCACTAAGAAATAGAATTAATAAACTATTTTAAAAAGAAAAGCAAAAATTTTCTTCACATTTCTTCTATTTGTTAAAAACGTTGTTACAGTTTCTTTGAATTTAATTTGAATTGACACTTACTTATTATTTAGTGATTTTAGAGATAAAAATAAATCCATTGAAGTATAAAATTAAGATACTATTTAAACGGAAGATTTCAATTTATATTAAATTTAAATAACTAAGCTGCTAACATAAGATATAATACAGAAAATCTGGGCTTATAAGACTGCAAAATGTAAAGTTTGATAATTAAATAAAAATTAATTCAACAATTTATTCTGAAAAATTTAATGAACGTGATATTTCTCCCAATTCTGAAAATTGTTTGACAATTATTTGGTAAACATTGACAAAATAAAGTTAGTCCCGTGATTAAAAAAGAATTATTTCATAAAATAAAAATAATTAATTAAAAAACATTGTCATTTTTTTTATTTTCACCTTTATTAAGGTCCGAATGAAAGGGAAAAAAATCTCCCTGGAGATAGAATTAATTCCTATTTAATACATGCGTGATTCTGACGCAACACAAATAACATTTTACGGAATTATGTTTATTATTCATGACAAAACTCCGCGAATAATTATTCACAATGCACTCGAAAGAAATAGAATAACATTTCTCCCGTGAAAAAAAAGCTGTTCATAACACTAATATTATTTATCTTTATTACGACGCTTAATTACAAAAGAAAAACGCGATGAAGAGCGCACATAAATGAAGAAAAGAACTGGTACATATATATATATATGTATATATATTTTTTTTTCTTCGTGTGTATTTTTGTGTGTCACTTACTTATTTCTACAGGAAAAGTTATTAGTTTGGAGGGGGGTGATGAATATTAAAAAAATATTTTTTGCGTCAATTCGTAAGATAATATTTGTTTAAAAAAATTATTTTAATAAAGTTTTGGGCAGTTGAAACTGAGTATAATTAAGTTTATTTTGCCATTAAGGTTCACAATGCTGTATTGAACAAATATAACTCATTTTAATTAAATAACTATATTTGAAAAAGAGTATTTTATTTCGATTTTGTATGTTTATTAAAACGATTTTCTCATATAAAGGTATTTATTGAATGACTACAACAAAAATTTTATCTTCATTTATTATTAAATAAAATATTAATTGTTAGCATACGAGTATCATGGTGTGGTGCAAATGTTTTGATTGATGTATTAATTGAAAAGTTTTCTTCGTTATTTAATGGTTAAAAGTTATCCTTCTATTACGAGTCTCTCATACATCTTAAGGGAGTTATGAATTACAATGCTATTCATAAAGAGACAAAGGAAATCATAAGAGATTCAACAATAAGAAGTAAAAAATGATTTTTCGTACGTGTTTTCATTTTAGTAAATTAATATGTGAAAAAAATTTGTGTTATATATGCTTCATTTCAAAGTTAAGGGGAAATCATTACCACTTTGAGGGAAATTATTTTGAATGTAATTTGTTTTTATACGTGTGTGGGTGCGTATTTTGCAAAAAGATTCAGCCGATCAATTGAAATAATTAAAAGTTCGTTTTCAATTACGTAATTTTCTTAGATTTTTAAAATGTACTTTTCTATCTCTTTGTTTTTCTTCGAAAATACCATCTTGTTGGGAAAATGCAAAGAACTAGCTGCATTTAACATCAATCTAAAAAATGTAACAATTACTTATAAATTCGTTTTCCTTTTATATAATTATTTTAATTGTTCTGTGCTTATTCTATATACAAACTGCAGAAAATACATTTGTATTTCTTAGAACTAATTTGTTAGCAACAATGAAGTTGGAGACATTTCAAAATTATCGAACTTTTGAATTAGCAAGAGAAAAATCACATTAATTTTAAAATTAACTCAAACGCAGTGGACTTCAAACTTCTTATTCAAATCGTTATGATATTTTATTTTCTATATGTGCTGATATTTTATTTGTTTTTAATCAATGTTTACATTGGATGTTCAATGAATATTTATATTTTATTCTTAAAAGTCATATAGTAATAGTATATATAAAGTCATATAGTATAGTATAGATTGAGGTCAGGTGATCAGGGAGGCCTCAAATGAAGAAATTGGCGTCTGATCACACGTTCTTCTGTGAAGTGATGTTAAAGAACGTCCTTAACACACCAACGTGTAATGTGTGGAGGAGCTCCATCTTGCATAAAAATGCGTGAAAGGCACGGACGTGCTTGCAGATCCGGAATAATTTTATTCCGTAATAACGATGCATATCGCTGTCCAGTGATAGAACATGTTACTGGACCTTCAGCACCTAATTCCTCGAAAAAATACGGGCCAAGAATAAAAGACGCGGAAACCCCACACCACACCGTTACTTTTGGTGAGTGTAGCGGAACTTGTAAGGTGGAATGCGGATTGTCTGATTCCAAAATTCGACAGTTGTGAGTATTCACTGAACCGTCCAAATGAAAGTGTGCTTCGTCTGTCTAGAGGATATTCCAAGGTCATTCTGGATCAACTTCCAAACGAGCAAGAAACTGCAAAGAGAACAGATGTCGAGTCTCGAAATCATGTGGAAGCAATTCCTGCACAAGTTGAAGCTTGTATGGATAGTAATGGAGAATGTTTCGCATGATCTTCTGGACAGTTGAACGAGGCAGATCCAATGCTTCTGCTACAAGGCGAACACTTGTACTACCCTGCACGTTGGATGCTTTGTCCTCTTCCACCTGAAGTGCAACTTTCTCTATTGCTTCCGCAGAAACAGGTTTTCTTCCTCTTCCAGAACGAACATTCAACGATCCTGTTTCTTCAAATTTGGTTACCATTAATTGAAGATTTATAGCTGTCAATGGACCTTTTCGCATCCCCTTTAAAGTCCGAAATTTCCGTAAAGCAACTATTGCGGAATTATCGTTTTGATAGAATAACTTTACTAACAACGCTCAATCTGGTAAACGTAATGACATTCTGATTAGCAATACCGAGCTCACTGAAAATAAACTAATCTCCCATGAAAGTTTATTGCTTTTATAGCAGTTGCTGTGTGACGTCGAAAAAAAAGTTTGCAGTTCATTTTAGAGATTGTGTTTTTTAATGAGTATCAGTTATTGTGTTACCGTGTCCTGTGGATAAAAAAGCGATAAAATACAAATAGAAAACCGGTAATAAATGTGGCCTTCATTCAAAAGTGACCTCTACTGACGAAATTTTGAACTAATTTTTTTTATTCGCTCAAGCAAATTCCCACCCTTTCTTTATGTCGTACACAGAATTTTACAACTTTCTGAACAATAGCTTCGTCTGTACACAATTTTGAAGTAGTATCGTTTAATTATGGACACCCGGTATGTGTGTGTGTGTGTGTGTGTGTGTGTGTGTGTGTGTGTGTGTGTGTGTGTGTGTGTGTGTGTGTGTGTGTGTGTGTGTGTGTGTGTGTGTGTGTGTGTGTGTGTGTGTGTGTGTGTGTGTGTGTGTGTGTGTGTGTGTGTGTGTGTGTGTGTGTGTGTGTGTGTGTGTGTGTGTGTGTGTGTGTGTGTGTGTGTGTGTGTGTGTGTGTGTGTGTGTGTGTGTGTGTGTGTGTGATGAATCCCCAGCCCCTCAAGTGTCAGTTGGGGTAAACTTCCTACCTGGACAACTCAACCCACCTCCCGCATAGGAACTTTGACTTCTACTTTCGCCGGACTTAAAGAAGAAAAGTGTACTAAGAACTCACTCGGCTGCTGATCAACGCTGAAAGATCTCTCGTTCATGACTTGGAGTGCAGACTTCTTTACCGAATATTGAAATAAAATATCATAGGACAAACGGCTGCCCGTTTCATTTCTCCTGGCAATCCCAGAATTTCTCCAAAACATGATATATATATTTGGATTCAATTTATAATAAAACATTCAAAGCCCGCTATAATTTCCTCAGATAATTTGACAACCATGTAGAGGGGCTGAACTGAACTGAACTCAGTGGTGCAACAGCCCATGAGCGCCAAGGCCTACTATGCCTATCTCAGTATACGCGACCTTAGGCGCTGGGGTGCTTGTGCAGATGTTTCGACCTAGTCTGACACGAAACCCCCTGTGTTCAGTTCCCAAGCAAGCTTGGTACTCATTTATTGACCCACTGAAGGGATGAAAGGCTGAGTCGACCTCGCCCAGCCTGGGATTTAAACCCCGGACCTATGGTTTGGAAGTGTGATACACTACCACTCAGCCTCTAGTCCTGAATTTCTAACATTGGCGTGATGGGAAAATTTCAAAAGGGGAGTGTAAGCTCAACTGCCGTTAATATCGTTAAATTTTCAGCTCCGCCGCAAGCAGTTATCATGTTGCTTCAAAATAACAAAATTACGAATCAGTTGCATAGCTATAAAATCAAAATTGTAACCGGAAATGCGAGTCTTAAGGGAACGTATATTAATCCATAACCCTTAATTATCAATCCACTTATCATACAATGAAGAAAAGGAATGTATCATGAATCATGAAGTAATTTAGTCAGTGGCGCACACAAGGGGAGGGTCGTCGGATCCGGACCCCCCCACCAAAACTCTTAATTTTTTTTCGATTGATTAAAATCCTATGTATACAGTACGTAAAATTTTATTAAGTATTAATTAATTATAATTAATTTTATTCATTAATGCCAATTATTCGTTCAATAATTAATTTTTTACTATTTTTTGTTTCGGAAAATTGACCAAATGAAAAAAATATGTTGTTCGGCGTATTGGGGCATGATACGAAAATAGCGGACTTTCGACCCTGCCCCCCTCCCCATTGAGAAATACCTGTGTGCGCTACTGAATTTGCTACATAGTCTCCCTTTATAAAGGGTTTTTGTTATTTTTTTAAACATTTTTGGAATTAAGGACTGATCTCGAGTGAAATTGGAACATAGATCGCTTGAATCATTCCCTATCTGATTCATTAAAAAACTGAACTCCATTCATTAGGAGAAAATTTTTTGTAAAAGTCAATTAAGTTGATTAATTCTCAACTATTCCTTTAGTAAACTAGTTCTCTTTGAACCATTCTTAGTGATATAAATTTTACACAGACGTCTTAAATATTATGAAAGTTATATGAATGTTCTAATATTTTTATGAGTGTATATATATTGCTTTTCTAAATAATATAAAAATAAGAGCATAAGCAACATTACATTATTTTTTTCTTAAATATTAATTGTGTCTTTTGACATATGCATTAAGTATGCAGCATTTTCATTCAAGCGTTACTCCAAAGTGTTATAAAAAAATTAATATATTTTTTCATGTGCACTTATAACACTCCAGCTACGAAAACATCACACTGCGGCAGATGCTAATACAGGTAAGATTTTGGTGTTGGTGTTTTTGTCGTGCCTATGCTACGTCTGTTCTCCTCGTCTAGTGTCATATCCCTTTTGCCTAATGTATTTTTATCGCATGATTTCTAAGTGTTTTTGACTGCATTTGAATTCATGTGTGTTGTCTTGTTTGCATTGTTCGGCTATGTTTATATTGTGATTGTGCTCATGATTTTGTGAAAGAATTGAAACAACTTAAATAATTCGGACTTTATACTTGTCAGACCCATAAGTATGGTAAAAATAATGCTAGGACAAAATGAATATTAGTTTAGTTATAAGTAAGAGCAATTCGAAAGTTTTTCCCTTATTAACTGAGATTTCCTCTAAAAAACCTATGTTAAAAAGGGAGATACGTTTCTTGATATTCTTTACTAATTATAAATTCGTGATAAATTTGAATGCTTTAGCTTGGCTATTTAGTAATTTAATAAGGACACTTAAGCTTAAGAAATAGTTTTTAGGTAAAAGATATGATAATTTCAATCAAATATATACTTTCGAAATTTGAGAAAATTCTAAACTTTTTAGTTAAATGCTTAAAAAAGTATTATTGAGTTGTGTAGTGTATTTTGTAACTGTTTAGAATGTTTAACATATTGCTCATTTTCCCCCAAGTATAAAAATTTGTTCATTACCAAATTTAAGCATTTAAAACTTATCTAAAGTTCCTTTAAATAAAAAAAGTAATTTTTTTAAAAAAATAGTTCAAAAAAATTAAATAATTCAAATGGATTTAAGACAAAGTATAAATTGTTAGAGCAGTTAGTAAAATTAAAAAAAAGAAAAGTAACTTTTACAAAATTATAATGCTGACTTAAATAATAAAAAAATAAGCTTAAACTCATTTGAATTTGCATTTAAAACAGAAGTTCTAACTAAATAAATTAAAACATAAACATTTTTGTCTTAATGGATTTTTTATTTAAAATACACGTTAACCATTAAAAAAATATACAAGTCGATTTAAATTTTTAATGTTTTAATATTTATCGAATTAAATAAGCTATAATATTCTTTTTAGGAAAATAAATTTTAATAAACGTCAGAAACAATTTAAAAAAAAATGCAAACATTAAAGGATCTTTACATTTTAAGCTAGTAAAATGAATTTTTAGAATCATGTGTTTGATTTTGCATGCTATTGGGATACTTTAAAGAATTTTCTAATCTATATATAAAAATTTAAGTGGGTTTCAGTGAGATGAATGTATTTTTATTATTTGCATGTGATTGTTTGATGTCTTTTTATTATTCTATAAGGTATTATACAGTGCACCATCTTCTGCTTTGCTTTTTGCACTGCTTTGAAACCACACGTTAATTTGAATATATAGAACTCAAAACTCTTTTTTCTTTCAGACACCTAATATATAAATATTTTTTAAAATATCAAAAGGCCTTTAAGTACACTTTCAAAATATTAATTGTTTTTATAATACTACAACATTGATTAGAAGTCAATTAAAAAAATTTTAAAAAACCATCTCATAATTTTCACATTCTTTTGAACTATCACACTATTATTCCTTTATTAAAAGTAAACTATACAAAAGCGGTGTAAGCTGAAATTTCATTGACGTTTCATACCAGCAAATTTTTTATTCGCATTTATGACTTAAAATTCACTATGCATAGTATTAAATTAATAGTTTATGCAAAAAAAATTTAATACAAAAAAAGTTTTAGAAAAAATATTTAATTCAAATAATAATTAAAGTGAAGAAAAATATTTGGCTGAATTCTTATTTTCAAAAGAATATTTCAAAGAAAAAAAATAGCTGTTCTATGCTTAAATTCAGGAGTACGCAGATACAATACTTATAACGTGCTACAAGTTTCAGTTTTCACCAATGTTTATAGTTATAGAATCCCGCACCGGAACTTTTTACTGAAATTTAGCCAACATAACTTCTGTTTAAATATTTAATATAGAAACTAATCTGCATAAAATTTTGCTTTAAATTCTTCTTTCAAATAAGTCAAATAAAAAAATCAGCTTAGTTATGAAACACTATAATATAATTTCCCAATTAACTTTTCACTGATTTATTACTGAAAACGTTACTCACAATTTCATCCAAAAACGAACTCAATTGCAAGATTTACGCAATTTCAAAACAAACTCGTGTTCAAAATTTTTACGCACAGCGAGAAAAAATATTCACGTGTGTAAAACACAATTTTGAAATTTTTACAATTTCGCTTTATAACATGATTAGAAAAAAAAGGCTTCCGAAGATGTTAATTACTGCATCGTCCATATCTTTTGCAACGTTCTACTACAGAAACGCATCAATTTTTAAAAAATAATAATAACGGACTTCAAAAAGATTCTTGTTCTCGCGTTTGTGCGTGCACTGTCTTGTACCAAGAAAAGAAAAAGTAGCAGAAGATGCAGAAAAGAATTACAGTGAAGTCCTATAAGCTGGATTTTGAAAAATCTAAAGAAAAGCAAAAAAGGATACGTTTTTGCCCTTAAAAACAACTAAATTTTCAAATCAATTGTACAATCCTAACAATTGCTTCTCTAAAGACGTTTCATACTGTGTTATAGCTCTACTTTTATTATATCAACTAATTATAATGTCCTAATACTACACTTATAACCTTACACAATTTAAAAAGTCCTTTATATAGTAATTAGTTTCATTTGTCCACACTGATATCCCTATTTTCTTATTCTGACATTTGAAGCACAGCTTTACTCCATCTACAAACCCTTTCTATACAATTATATTTACAATTTTATTGCTTAAAGTTTTTTTAGACATTTCATTAAGGTTAATTACATCTTTATTTTTATTATTAATTAATTAATCTTTTTCTTTGAAACTGGTCGTGTGTGTCACACTCATTTTTTTGTGACATTTCCTTGAAAGGAATGTGACACATTCAATGAACCAATGATATGCCGAAGTTTAAAAATGCACAGGATATGCTGTAAAAATTAACAGAAGTATTATGTGACCAAGTATTTAACACTTAAAATTTAAAAAAAAAAGAAGAGAGACTAGCTATTTTTTTCTTTATTTCTTTAAGGAAATCGAATTAATTGTTCGCAAACAGCCATTCCTTTTCGATATGTTAAAGGGTTATTCATGATCGAAGAAAATTAATCACGGCTCCATCGATGATCCAGCTTATAGCGATTTCATTGTAGTATAGACCAGAGCTTTGTGCTAGATGATAGAAACTGTAGAGCTAGAGATTTGAGTAGACGTAGGCGATGCGTTGTAATTGATGACTTGAATCCCTCTTTGCAGATGCACAACTTGGCCTCGCTCACCCAAAGCACGGGACCTTTCAGCTATTTGTTCGAATATTGCGGGGAATCATGGGCTTTAAAGGTGCGTAAATTATAGGGGTAATACCTATCCTTCACTCTCATTAGATAGCGCACTGAAGAGATTGCACAACACAGCATTCCGATTAAATACGTGAATTTGCCAATAGTTAGTTCAGCACACAATAGCGGGAATGAAGTCAAGGGCATTCATTACACTTTATAAAACTCAACACTGAGCTGACGGAAAAAGCTTTTCAACATTGTTATGACAGAAAATCGTTTGAAATTAAGTTTTGAAAAAATTTAATAATTAATCGGAATCTTGATCATTGTATGATAGATTTATTTCGTAGCGTAACAATTCATTTCTGCATTAAATGTAATTCATTACTACTGTGTTTCACATTAAAGCTTTCATATTCAAAGACCTACAAACAATTAATATATTTTAAATTTATTTTCATTTAAGAAATCATTTTCACTGGTCATCTATGCAATGTTTTCATCCAATCTCGATTCACAAGCATTACAATAATACATCGACAATCTAACCAGACACATTTTAATTTATTCATACATTCAGTACGAAAGTGAATTACTGAGATCATTAGTTTTCAATACGATATACATTTTCATTAAATTTCTTATCAGTTTCAGCATTTTAATTCACTGAAATAGCTTCTACTTATCAGATAAGGCAAAACTCCAGGCTCATTTTATTAATAGGCTTAGAGCATTTATCATCAACCACTTTCCCTTGATTTCGCGAAAGCCATTCTCTAAGATAGTATTGATGAATAAACCCCCATAAATCTATTCACTACACGCTCGAAAATCAATACATTCCATTAATCAAAAGCAGGGTAATCTATAATTAAGAAAATCAGTTAGATCTTTGATATTCAATTTTAAATGAATTGATAATGAAATGAATATTGATGCTTTATATAATAATTTAGCATGAAAGGAATTAGATAATGTATGAGTTTATATATTTATGTAATACATGTGTGATTCCCTTTCCTTCCCTATTTCCATTCGTGTGATCTCTTTGGTGTTAGTGCATTTAGTGCAAATTAGAACCTTGCTTTGCACGTCTTGTGTACATTAATGTTATTCACCTTCTCTTTCCAACTACAGCTCTTCCTGAATGCTATACCATTTTCTGCCTCTGTGTTAACCTCTGCTGCAGTGGAGTTGTAGCGATGTAAATATTGAAGCTAATCTATTTACTTTTTAGGCTTAGCAAACACTGGTGCTTCAAGGAATCGATTTTCCTGCATTATGAGATGAAATATTTGTAGACATTAGAATGCATTGTTCCGTAAATTTAAAATATATTTCAAAAGCAACTGTTGTGTAGAATATACATAGTTGTGTGATAGAAGTTTTAGCCATATACTTTGGTAAATTAAAAACTGATCTTTTTTTCATTAAATAAGTGTGCGGGATTTATTCTAAGATAGAAAATGAAACGATTAAAACTAAAAGAAAAGAGACATTAAGTTATAAACTGATTTTACCTCATGGAAACTGAGAATGAAACGCGGAAGTATTGTCTTTTGTATAAGGGTTTAGCCTCAAGAATATGAAATGAGAATTTTAGTTATCTGGTAGTGAATTATTAAAAGGTAAAAAAAAGCTAGTTCACATGGCTATTAGGGAAAGAGAATTATTCGAGAAATCATCTTAAAACGAACATTAAAGTAATGTTAAAAGAGATGCGTGGGAGTAAATTGCGCATTAGCATTTTAAAATAATACTAATTTTATCTCATTAATATGTAAAATATTGATTGACTTTTTGAGCTAGGACTGAAAATATAAATGAGCTACATTGAATTTTTTTGCTGCGCTATGAAGAAAATTTAAAGATAATTGCAGAATTGATTTAAAACATTAAAGGATTATATTTTGAGAAGTAGCTCTGAGATTAATAGGTAGAAATGACATGATTTTTCTCGGGTGATACTGCACGTAACTGAGAATGACTATAAAGTTTGTCTTTTTTCTTTAATTGTCCATGACAAAAACAAGTTACATAAATAAACTAATTTAAAAACTTGAGTTTTTTCCCAAAGAATGCAAACAAAAGTTTCCGGAAAAACTCAAGAAATGGTACTAAAATTTGAAATTTTAATTCAATAGCTGCCATTCTTTATAAATTTTGAATTTTGACAGTTGTGTGTCAGAACTAAACTTTACGAAAAATAAAACTTATTATATATCATTAGGAAACTTAGACATATTTTATTTAATTAAAATTTATATTTTCGTTTCATTTTCATTTCTTCTCCATTCATCTTATAATAAAATCGACTTCTTACCTTAATTTTTTTTTGAATAATAATAAAATTTAATGACAAATTTTCAAAAAAATAGACTATAGACAAAAAAATAGACTTTTTTAGCCTGATTTCTTGCTAATTAAAATTTAGCAATAATGATTTTAAATTTAGCCTTTAAAAATAACTCTTTAACTTAACTTTTAACCCTGAAAATTCTTACAAACTTCTTACTAAGAAGTTCAATTTCTGTGACATTAACATTTTGCCCAAATGTTCTTGTATTTACACTCTCAAAATATCTGAAAGTTATTTTTAAAGCATCTCTCAAAATGTTATTTAAACCAATACATTGCAAAAGTACCTCAGGCAATCAATATGCACAATAATCAACTGCTAATTATTTTAAACACACTTTCATTGCAATGTCGCAGAGTGAATTTCATACTTATATGTTGTTTTTTCAGCTTAAAAGCTGAAGTAACAAACATTGAATCTTTACGAAGAAACATTCGCTGATAATATTTCTGTAAGTGATATATTGCTCACTCCCACAAGAAAGAAATGAATCATAGCGGGAAAAAGAGAATCCATCAAGTAAAAGATATTTTGTCAAGACCGATGACCATAAAAGAAGTCATAAATCTTTACACTGATCTATAGTGAAAATCCCACTAAATCTAAGTCGGATATTATTTTGTGACATAAATTTGCAGGAAATTGTTAGATTTTTTATACTAGCCCAAATACAAAGAATATGATTGAAATACTTCCTTAAAAATAGGAAAATTATTTAATAACTTGGAGTAGAGTTATGAATTTAATAACGATTGTTTTTGCTTGTAATATTTGTAAATGTTACTTGTTAAGCTACAAAAAACGAAAAGAAAGCATATACACGAAGACTTTCATCATTCATTTATATGTGATTCAATCCTTTATTCAGGAAATGAAAAGAATATGGAAGAGAGTGAGCCAACTTACCTATATATAGCAAGCCATTTAATGCGATACATTCTTCGTTATTCTAACTTCTGAAGTTTTTAATTGCCTTGCTAGTTTTTAAGCTAGGTTATATTGGCAATGAACATCAAACAGAAATTAAAATTGACAGAACTAATTTTAATTTATATATATTTAAAAAAAATTGTTTTATTGTTAATCCTAGGCTCTATTTAAGGTTGTATGGCAAAAATTTCTTGATTTATCTATATTTTATTGACGTTGCATTTATAATTTACATGAGAGTTAATGATGAAATACTCTCAAGTGAAAAGGATGACACCTGAGCTGGAACCTTATTGTATAAATTTCCACACTACTTAAACTTGAGACCATTGAGCCTTGGATTTAACAGGCTTCAGCCGTTCTACTTAGTGAGTCTTTAGTGTCACTACGACCCATTACTCGACAGAAGCTATGCCAGCCATGAGTTTGAGATCATTACGCCTCTGCTATATAATGGCTCATGCACAATCTTTTATAAAATATCATTAAGAATTTTGAAAAAAAGTTAAAAAAGAGATGCATGATTATATGTAAGCAAATTTCTGAAATGATAATGGTAGGCTGTATAGTAAATTATATCTTCTCCTTTGTAATAAATAAAAATGTTGCCTTAAGGTATCCGACCACGTTCGGAACCGTGATTTTGCAAATGCATATAAATGGATTATATTTATGATATTTAGTGTCACTTAGATTAGAAAATGTATATAAAATTGTTTTAAGAATAGTATTACAATAAAAAGTTATTTAAGTACAATATTTTGACAAAAAATGAACATAGAATGACCCATTTTCAAAATATTCTCCTTTTCTGAAAAATGCTTCTATTATAATAATAGTTTGCCTGTATATAGCTCAGACCTCTCTACAGAGGCTCAACTAAAATTTTTGAAATATATAACTTAGAAGAGGGTTTATCCATATTTTATGACAACAGTGGGGAACAATTTTAAGAAAGAAACGCCGATAACTATTTCAATTGGTGGTAACTGAAAATAATGTGAATTTTCAAAAATCCTAGTTCAGACTCTCTGGAGAAGTCTTTACTTTATATAAGCGAAATATTATTATTTTAGATGCATTTTTTATTAAGGAGAACATTTTGAAAATAAAATTATTCTAAGTTAATTTTTTGCCGAAATATTGTATTTAAATAATTTTTTTTTGTCAAAATGTCCTTAAAACAATTTTATACATGTATTCTGATCTACGTGACACTAAATATCATGAAAGTTATCCATTTATTTAATCTTTTTTTAATATCACGGTTCCGAACGTAGTTAGATACCTTAAAGAGATCTTCTAAATACGATTATCAATTAACCACTTAACTGCCATGGAAAAGTTACGGAAATTCACCCCCAGAGCTACCGTTTTCCCCGAAGGCGCACATTGTAACGCGGTTTATTGGGGAGGGGGTGCAAATGTATGTTTTTCCACCTAAAAGTTGTTTACTTTCACTTTTAAAAAAAGAATAGAAAAGGATAAAATATAATAAAAGGAAAATAAAAAAATGATCTCTATAGGGTTAGAATATAATAAAAAATAAATTATAACTTTTTTTATTGGTTCTGTGATATATCCTAAGACATGGTTGAACACATAAACCGGTATCCCATCCAATGCATTCGTACAAAAAATTAAAAGGCTCCTATAACACACGTTAAGTGAAAAGGACAGCAAATGAAGAATAGAAAAGAGCACACTCAAAAACGAAAAAACAAGAAAAACTGCTTAGCTATGAATTTCATCGTACCTGGAATATACCCTTGCATATTCCTTCCCCACCTCTTCTCCGAAATAAGTATATTTTTTGTAAATTCTTTAGAGAAGCATTGTCAATGTCACGTTAGTGTATTATAAGGCCGTGGGACTAGTTTTAAACAGAGTAGCACAATACAAAAAGTCCTCCTTAGTGGGACGAGTATACACGTCCGGTGCACTTAAGAGGTTAAAGAGAGAGAAACTCAATAGAGCAATTCGTTCTAATGCTAATTATTTAATAAAAATATAAAATTGTTGGAAACATATATTACTTATACAACAGAAAGAGAACTAATGTAAACCTTTTTCTTTTTGCTATTGAATTTGTGCTGATAGTTAAGATATAGTTTAAGAAGAAGAAGCCAGTTTAAATGAAGTTTAATAAACACTATATTTAAAAGTAAATGCTCAGAAAACTGGAAATGAACACAAACTTTTTTCACATTTGAGATATATATTTCCAAACACTTTTAAATATATCATTTTCTATTAAGCAAAAATTTACTCTCGAATCAATTAGTTTATGAACAATATTGAGTTGCTCATAAAGTTCTGCTTGTAGTTATTTGCATCAATTGCTTGAAGTTACTGCGAGCTCCAAGTGTTTTTAGAAGAGCATATTGTCTAAATTTCTAACAGAAAAAATTCCGCCACAAGCCCCAATAAGATTTTTTTTGCTGGTCTAAACAGCACTTTCAAACTACTAGACAATTTAAGAATAAACAATAATAACCTAGGTAATTAATTTTAATAATATGTTCTCTATAATTAACACTGCTCGGGGCAAAGGGAAAAAACTACTTATTTTGGTATTCTGCAATAACTTCTTCAATATTGCTGAATATTTTCTGAAAACCTTCAGCATTCAAGAATCTTAAATATTCTTCAAATATCAAATGATCAAATAAGTAAATCCAAAAATAATCAAAACATATTTTCATAATATTTTTAAATAACTGAAAAACTGAGGAAAATCAATCTGCTTTCAAACCTCAATAATTTTACAATTTTTTCTACGTAGAGGCGTTTCTATTTTTTCTACGTTTCTGTGATCAGAGAAATGGGATATTTCTGCCCACCATGTGAGGTGTAAATTGTTTGAAAAGGATGCATAATTAAAACTAATTATCTTAATTATTATTACTTATCTTACTTAAAAATAATCAAGCACCCAACAAAATTTTAACTTACGTCAGTAGCAAAATGATTATTATAATTATCCTTCAACGAATGTAATTAAAAAAACTAAGACTAAAAAAATCGCCTTTCAAGCATTCTTGTGATTAGTGTTAATTGTAGAGAACATATTATCAGAATTAATCATCTAGGTTATTTTTGTTTATTTTTAAATCTATAAAAATTAATGAAGCTCACAACAAAAATTTCACCGTATCGCGATGGCAAAAAAGTGCGATTACTGTTATAACCGATCCTTGTGTAAATTTAATCTCATCAGAGTAATTTTCAAGCATTCAGTAAAGTCATTTTGAAGAGTATTGAATTTTGAAACATTTTTTTTTCTAGTGAGGCTGCGTATTGGTAATTACCATTGCCAACCTAGTACATCCACGGGAGCTGGTATCACTTTTTAGTATGGCACCATATAAAGTGGATATCAATTGCCACAATGTAATTTTGTTACCCAGTCCCCTCCCCCCTCCTAGAGGAGGCTGGCATCTGACCTCTGACGATGCGAAAGTGGACTAGAAATTTGATCTTGCCAAGAGCACCCAAGCCAAATAGGCACTACAGGGATCTTTAACATACTACATACGACATGGATCTGTTGATTTTTTGCATTGTGAAAATCCACCGACTTGGACCGGGGTCGAGTCCGCAAACTTGAGCGTACAAGGTCAACACCAAACCAACTACGTCTCCCAGCCGACATGACATTTTGAAGCATATATATTTAGAAAAATGATTAATTTCCTCATTTCTTGGTTCATTGTAGAATAAGCCCAAATTTTGTCAACAATGGACCTCACATGTAATGCTAAGCTTCGACAATGGCTGCTCTGAATTGGTGTATTATTAGTACAATTTCTTCATGAGGACTTAGACACTCAGTTCTATCTAGAGCAAGAGTACTCAACGCTGGCCGCAACATGAGGATTAATGGGGAGGGAGAAGGGTGCTATAAGATTAAGGACATTTAAAATGCAGAAAATTGAGCAAAATATTAAAACTCATAATTTTTGATTTTATTTTCAAACTATATTATACTCTTACAAACTCAATCCACAAAAAAAAATATGTTTTATGCATTTTTAACCCAGTTATGGGGTACTTTCGATTTTCTTTCATCAATAATCCCCCTCCCCCTCGAATATTTTGTTGCTGTTGCAAAGATTTTTTATGAAAGCCAATATACCTCATCTTGAAAGAGATTATCAAGAATAAAAGAGCCATTGAAAAATTTGTTCTTAGTGGTATAGTAACGAGCAAAATTATATTTTTTAAATATAACATTTTTACGACAAACCAAACAAGTTGTTAAAAAATCCATATTTGCTGTTCATTACGAAATAATCAAGATCCCAATTGTCTTGAAACAACATATATTCTTCAGATATTATTTCTTGGAAGATATGAGGGTTAATTAAAAGTTATATTCACCCATGAGATGGTCGCTACTCCGCCGTTGTTTGTTATCACTAACCATTACAATTACAAAAAGGGAAAAAGTTATCTCGCAATTCATACCACCACGACATTGATAGCAAAATTGATTTATGTGATTGATAGAATTTCTTACTAAACTTTTAATGCATTGTTCTCTAATAATTTTGTTTGTTAGTGCAATAAGCCACGACTGGGTCACTCAGAAAGGTCCGGTGGGCCACAGGTTGAGTATCACTGATATAGATTGTAACAGCTCTCCCTACTCTGTCTAGCTGGTCTGTAATGGAATGGACTAAATTCATGTGACGTCATAGTCACATGATAACCGAGTCACGTGTTTTCAGCCAATTAGCTCATAAATAAATGTGACGTCATAATCATGTCATAAATATAATCACGCGTTTTCAGCCAATTAGTTCGTGTGCTTCACTGTTACCAACTTTTGCTTTTTGCAGAAATTTTCTTTTGGAAAGTGCATATTTGTCAACGATAAAATAATGCGCATAGTTAAGCCAAATGCACTTAATTTAAAAGTATTCGTATAGTGTAAGATTTTTGTTTAGTTTTGAAAACTGTCTGAAGAGTTTTAACTCGTGAACTCTTTACTCAATCATCATATTTTAAATGTTATTTAAACTTTACAAGTTGAACAACTAGTATGTCAATTTTTAATCAATGGGAAACACGTGATTGTCTTTATCATGTGACCATCATGACTTCTCTCTTTCGGAATACGAAATTTGCAACCATGCTCACTTGATAGCTGTAAATATCATTCTGTTAGTATTTCGTTTAACTGTAATATACTTTATCAACCATTAAGATATTTTTCTTATTTTTAAACAGTTATAGTTTTTTAGTAAGGAAATCAATATTGATATATTGCAAGGATCTGTACTCGGAGAATAATTCATTGGAAACACGTATCTGGGCTGGCTAGGCATCTAAAAAATACGAATTCCTGTATAACGCAGTTGACTCTCGCTAATTCGAAGTTGAAGGAACCAATGAAAAACTTCAAATTATCAAGAGTTTGGATTATCGAGAGGGTAAGAAAAATTTCCCAAAATACACGAAGAGAAATTTTTTTCTAACACATTTCAATTTAAAACTATGTAATAAAACAACAATTGTACATATGTATAAAATTATTTTAAAATACAGTCGAACCTCCATATAACGAACCTTTATATTGTGGATTTTTCTATGAAGCAAACTTTTTCCTGGAACCAAACTTTTCACAATTTTCTTCGTAAAATAACCATGCGCATTTTCTATATAACGAACATTTTCCTTATGATTCAATTCTTTTCCCTATGTTTTAAGTCCCTTTTAACACATTTTATGGAGGTCATGACGGGAGTTTTGGTGCTTTGCAAAGATGTGACGCGTATTATGAAATAAAGCATTGTTTCAAACAAAAAATTCAAAATTAACATATTTTATGAGTGACTAAATTTAAGGATGCATGCGGTAATGTATGTTTAAAATCTCTTACTATAAAATAATGTATGTTTAATATTACTTGTAATTCTTTAAATTAGAGAGAAAATATCCTTAAAATTCATTAATTTGAATATAAAACTATTTTCTTAATGTTGAAGTGCAGTATATTCCTCAACATTCTTGCTCTTGTTTTCCTTGTAGTTTTTTTCCCCTTTCCTTTTTATTTATTTGATGGGTAATATATATAAAATTAATATGTATTAATTTACAAAAAGGTTTAAATTTCTTTTTAATATAAAGTGTTTATGAATTTATAAAATTTGTTTGATGTGGTTTATAAAGAAAATTGAAAGATGAACCTCTATGTAACGCATTTTCCAAATAACGAACTTTTTTCGAGATTTAGCGATTTCAGTAAATAGAGAACCGACTGTATTTTTAAAATGTTTGTATTATACACTATAAATATTATACAGAAGCTAAAAGTCCTGTATTATTTTAGAAGTATACATTTATGAATAAAAAATATCTATTAAGAGAACACATATACTGTACTTAATTATTTTTTGATGAAAAAATCTGTTAACTTTTTTTTGTTTTATGGCATTCAATCTAACTTTGTCAATAGATCTTTTTTCTAGAATAAATAAAGCTAGAAAAACGTACACATCAACATGATTTGGAAGAAGAAAAGTTGCGTAGTTTGCTTAGTGACATTTTAACTTCTGTTAAAGTTATCGGAGTCGACTCCGATGATCATCAAAGGGGCTACGTAACAGGAAAGACAAGCAAAGACAAAACAACACAAAACATGTAAACTCCAACCTGTTTAATACAGGACTCAACACGATAGTGATTGTTGAAATTATCGAGAGTTTTATTAAATCACTTCGAATTATCACGTGTTATATTCTAGCTAGCCACAGATTTTACTTCGAATTGTTGTGTACCGAAGCGTATTGTTTTAGTTTGAAATATCAAGAGTTTTTCTGGAGAGGCTGAGTATATACTTCAAATAAGTGAGAGGTTCGTATTACCGAAGATTTGAATTAGCGAGAGTCGACTGTATATCATAAGCTCATTAAATGTCAATTGAAACCTCAAAAAATCAGAGAAACAAATATTTATTAAAAATTTATTGTATTTTGTGGAGTGTGTTTGTTTATTTATCTGCACAGAAAAAGGTATGAAACTTTTCATTGCTTAATGCGTCACTTTTTTTTTTATTCTTTTTCTATGTAAAACGAAAAATTGTAACACTTGATCTGACATTTTGTTGGTATCCTTTTCTCCGTTATGTGTTTAAAAAAATATAGTAGCATCCTTTTGTTAAGAAAAATTATTTTGCAAATGCTATCACATCATCGCCATGGTTGCCTAGTGGCCGTAGTCCCGGACTTGTGGTCGGCGTTGTCGAGTCATAAGTTCAAATCCTAATGTCACTATAGAAATGCCGTGTAGAGGAAGTGATGTATGTTAAATCTGTCGATACTCAAAGTTCTCCTCTTGGCTTAGAAATCTGAACTAGCGCAGGTACCTTCCTCGTCACTTGATCATGGATCAAAATTACGAAGTCTATCGCCAATAGCCCTCGTGTTACTTTAGAATGCGACGTTTATAGAAGTTTACTCACTATCATATCGTAGTAATTTCTGTTGTTCGTATCTAATTTCTCGTTGTATCATTTCAGAAGTGGTATGCATCTACTTCAATAGTGAAAATATCCTAACAACATACAGAAAAGGACGTATAAAAGAAATTCTTCACAAAAAACTTAAAATCCATATTTGAAGTTGAAGAAATACTTAAGGTGTTAAATAAAAGCAGGCATTGGATTTTTAAGGAATAAATTATGTATTGCAAATTTGTTTAGTAATACTAATAATATCTCTAAATATTTCGCAAAAGCATTTTTTTCTGTTACGAAGCTTGGCTTTAGCTTAAGACAGCCTGAGCCTGTTGTTTAGGTTTGGCTAAAAATGATTATTTCATTCAAGTTTCAATATTAGTATAGAGCTTACATGGTTTATACTTATGTGTAAGCCAGGTTTGTGACTTCAATAAATGTATATACCATTTTTCATAAAGTTATAATACCAAAAAGCAAAGCATATTTAACTTTGAAAATAAAAGTGTGCTAATAAATATTTTTATTTGTTCATTAAATCTTTTATCCCAACTAATACTTAATCTAATTTTTAAAACTAGCTGCACGAAAGTGTAAATTTCTTTGAATATATTTGTAATGATATAATCGTGTTTATCTCTACGCAAATATATCTAAATATAACGGTCTTGTTTTAAACAGCTTAGTAAGCAGAATTTAGTCCAATTGACGGTTGTATGAGCAAGATATTTTTATAAATTTGTATTGATGCATTTGTGAAACAAAGTTTTTGTCAGAAATGTGCTCTTAAGAACTGAACGAGATGGGGAAATCTTTGCATATTTTTTTCAAAAATTCAAATTGAGCATCAAGGAGTTTCTTCTGTACTATTGCCTCATTTTTCAAACTGCGGGGTACGCCTCCCATAGGGAAGCGCGAGCATATTGAAAAGTCGAAAATAAAAGATTATTTTAAAAGATATTAATTTACTGAAAGTAAACAAACAAAAGACATTATGACATAATTTGAAATAAATACATATTTACTTATAAATGTATTTTATAAATTATTTAGCAATACTAAGTTAAGAACAAGTTTCACAATTGCCATCCACCCCATGGGCTTGTCCTATGTAAAATTATATACACAATTAACACTTATCTTGATAATTTGTGTACGGTTTTTATGATTAATCCCTTAACTGTTGATTAAAAGATACATGATTCGCTGCTCCCCAATGCCACCATTTTGCACGTAGGCGTGCGTATGTGATGTATTTGGGGGGGAGAAAAGAAATAAATAAGTAAATCCTTCGCAGACACTGTCAAGGTTTTTTTATTGCATTCCAAAGCCTTAAAAAATCGCACTTTGGAAAGACGTATATTTACGTCCAGAACAATTAACATTCTGGCTAAGCTAGACGTTTATATACGCCGATTGTACTTAAGAGGTGAAAGTCGTATTGTGGCTGTAATGCCAAAGTATAGTATTATTTAATTCAGTGCATTGTTATTGTATGGAGGAGAGAGGGGGCGAAATGAAAATTATGCTTGAATATTGGGTCGCTAATATTGAAACTTTGAGAAGCACTATAGTATTGTCATTTGGATTTTGAAAACTGAAATGACATATATAAATGCTGATAATAAAGGTTGTAATTTTTAAATTAGTTTTTTAATATAACGCAAATTATTTTTGAATATATTTTTTTCTTTAAAAGTAAGCTGTTCTTCTCACTAAGCACTATTTTTCTTAATTAATTTACATAAGAAACAAATAATTTTTTTTACTAACACAATAGAATGTTTACTAATGTAATGACTGTGATTTGCTTAATTTTGCTTTAAGAAGTCCCCTAAAATTGGAGACTTCTGAAAACTTAGTAAAATCTAACTTTAATGCAAATTTTAGCTTCAATTTATACCAAAACAAATTGAACTAAATTAGTGTCATACTGGGGCTGCAAGACGGCAATTGGCAATGGACCTCATATTCTGAGTTTCAATGACATAACAAGGATGTGATAACTGAACTGGTATCTTCCTCTCCTCCCTTCCAACCTTTGAGACCCCAACTCAGTTTAACTTGCTTATAAATTCCTTCAGCCTAGTGGTCATACGCTAAAACTTAAGGTCATCGGGTCAGGAATTCAAGACCTATAACACTGAAGACTAGCCATGTAGAGGGACCGATCTATCGGTGCTCATAAGCCTCTCGATGGCGGGCGTGGAAATTCAGAAAGTTGGGGTTATCCGCTTAGATCAGTGCTTCTCAAACTTTCGATTCTTGCGACACAATTTTCAGTCATAATTTCCATCGCGCCCCCCTTTCTCCATACAATAACAATTTATTGAATTCAGTAATACTATGCTTTGATGCTAAAGCTACAAAACGACTTTAACCTCTTCCCACTGACTTATATAAACGTCTTGGTCAGTCAATGTATTAATTGATCCGGACGTATGTATACGTCTTTTCGAAGTACGATCTTTTCTGCAAACTTCTATCCATAAAATTATTCCGAAAGCTTTGTAATGTAATGTAATAAATTTAACTTGAGAGTGTTTGCGAAGGGTTTACGTATTTCAGAGGATTTGCTTCTTTATTCCTCTTTTATCCCTCCCCCCTCCAATACATCTCATACACACCTACATGAAAAAACAGTGACATTGGGGAGTGAACCGTATAACTTTTATTCTCGGCAGTTAAGGGATTAATTATAAACCGTAAAAATTATCAAGATAGGTGTTAATTTGTGTATATAATTGTATATATGACAAGCCCATGGAGTCAATGGTAATTATCAAACTTGCTCTTAACTTAATATTGTTCAATTACTTATAAAATACATTGTGAAGTACTGATAAACACTGCTGGACAATTGCTAAGGACGGATCACAAATTGCTATGTAGCATAACAATAAGCGAGACATGAGGCCTAGAAGGATAAAATATGGTTGCCACACTGTTCAGACATTAGAATAAAGAATATTTATTGTTCTGAAAAGTACAAAAGCTGTGAAACATCTGAAAGAAAAAAAAATGTTCATTTGATCTGCGTACGGAGATATGGAACAATGCATCTAAAAGTCAGCAGGCACCTTAAAGAAAGGTATCCGTACGGGATATGTCCACCGTAGAGTGTGATGCAACATTCCACACGTCGTACCATACTTTGCACAACATTATCCAGCAGCTGTTGAGGCAATTTATCCCATTCCTCTGTGAGTGCATGGATGAGGGTGTTCTTGTTTGTCGGAGGATAGTTTCGACCAGCAACTTGCCTCCCCAAAGCATCCCACATGTTTTCAATGGGTTTTAGATCTGGAGAACGTGCTGTCCATACGAGACGTTGAATACCCTCGCTATCTAGACAATCCTGAATAGCGAGTAGTCGATGACATGTTGCGTTGCCGTCCATAAAAGCAAATTTATCACCGACAGCACCACGGAAAAGACGAACATGAGGAAGTAGAACTTCATCAATGTATCGTTGGCCCGTCATCATTGATCATGATGCCGGCCCACACCATGATACTGCATGTCGGATATAGGTCCTTTTCTTGGATATTTTCTGGACGATAAGCAGTACCACTTTCGCGCCAGATCAGTTGGCGTCTACAATCCTATGACAGACTGAACCTACTCTCATCTGAGAATAGTACGCATGCCCAGTCCTGTTCAGTCCAATTGTGATGCTCACGACACCATTGCAAACAGGCAGTACGGTGCTGTCTGGTCAATGGGACACACACAACAGGTGTGCGTGCGTATAGTCCTCCTCCCCTCAAACGTCTGGCAACAGTTTTTCGGGAGATCTGCTTTCCTGAGGCAGCAAGAAACTGATTTGCCACCTGCTGAGCTGTGGTGCGCCTGTTCCTTTTTGCTGATAGGACGATATATCTGTCTTCTGCAGGCGTCGTACTTCTAACACGACCTCCCCCGTGCCGTCTACTACACATTCCAGTAGTTTTAAATGACTTCCACAGCCGTGAAACAACGCTGTGAGCGATGTCGAACTCCCTGGCAACATCTGTTATTTTTCGCCCTTCTTCGATCTTTCCACTAATTCGGCCACGCATAAAATCCTCTATGTGATGTCGGGAAGACATGCCAAAAATTTTAAGTTCGTCTATTAAATCTTTCCTGTAAAACTTTGATTTGAAACAACAACTGTCCACACGCGTCAAAACCTTTAAAGCTCTTATGAACGCTATCACGTGATGAACAGACGTAGAAAAAAAAATTTGCATACTCATACTTCTTCTTACTAATATCCCGCACTTATTCTAATTTTCCACATTTTGCTTCCTTTCATTTTGTGGTTGCTATGGATGATAGTGTTATCCGTCCTTAGCAATTGTCCAGCAGTGTACAATTATAAGTGTATTATATTAGTATAAATGTGTATTTTATTTTTTTATAATGCCAGAATGTATTTTGTTTGTTTACTTTCAGCAAATTAATAATTTTTTAAATAATCTTTTGTTTTCGACTTTTTAATATCCTCGCCCCCCTCTTGTAGAGATATCACGCCCCCCCCAGAGGGCACGCTCCACAGTTTGAGAAACGCTGGCTTAGATGTTGCTTTCATCACTTTACCGTGATTCAAACCTACTAATCCCGTTGCTAATACCCTTTTTGTTGCCTTATAGCGCAATGTCGAAAAACATTTAATCCCTCACTCTATTATTATACTCAAATGCATGACTTATTCATCACTGACCACTACATTCGTGTCCATAGCCACATCGAAATTCTCATATCAGAGTAGATTAGTGCTTAAAGCCATATTGTCCTTCAGTGTGCATGCGTGCGAGTGTACGCTTGTGCATGCGAGTAAGTGCGTGTGCGTGCGAGTATGTGCGTGTGCGTGCGAGTATGTGCGTGTGCGTGCAAGTGTGTGCGTGTGCGTGCGTGTAAACCACGCCCATTTATTTGAAATTATTCAAGGCTATATCCAACGTGTTTCAGTTAGGTATGCGGAAAAATAACCAATAATTTTCTTAAAAAATCGTTTCAATACATGCTAATTTTAAAGATTTTTTTTAATTCTTATTAGCTTTGAATAGAGATAGTAAATGCTATGGAAGGAAATCTGTGGTCTCTGATAATTAGATCATAGAGCAGTGCTTCTCAAACTGTGAGGCGTGCCCCCCTGGGGGGCGCGGTAACCCTGTGAGGGGGGAGCGAGCATATTGAAAAAAAACTTTAAAAAAATAATTTTTTGGAATGAAGTAAGACAAAATGCTTTCTGACATAATAAAAAATACACATTTATACTGATATAATTTATTTTTATCATCTGGTGATCATCAAAAATAAAAGATTCCACTTCAAACGCTCATTAGCCATCTTTGATCCTATAACTGAATTAAAAAGAATATTTTGTTTGCTTTACTGTAATCCCACGATGAGAGATTTTTTATTACGTTTCTTTTAACCTAAAATATTACTTTAGCTGACCTTTAAACTTACTGGTATGGTTATCTCCGTCTCATTTTTTTAAGGAAGCTGTAAGTATAATAAATTTCTGTTTTGCCTTTTTCCATGTGAAAGAGTTTTAGGATATATGGATAAGCATATTGAGCACTTTGAATAATTACTTGGCCAAGACTTATTTTTATGAGTATTCTGAAACATATAATGCATAATGAAAAAAGTTTTACACAATTATTGCTTAGATCATGCTACACTTTCCCCATGAACAGTTTTGTGGTTTTGATTGCTGTGTTGTACGACTTATTATAGTTTATAAATGTAAGTGAGTAGAATATTAAAAAAATGGGCATCTGTGATCCCTATTGAAGGAAGTTGAAACTGATCAAGCAATTGAAGAACGTACTGAAATAATGCATATTAATCAAGATATATATATATAGCGAAAGTAAATATCAGAAAAGCGTTAGACATAAAACGTTTGAGTTGATTTGAAATTTTCAAATACTGCCTAAGATCTCTATGAAAAAACTATGAAGCCATAATGTAGCACTTCGCCTTGTCAAAAAGACACAAGGAAGAAAAAGTTCAAAATGCTATTTGTAGATCATCAAACGACAGCAAAATTACAAAAACGTGAACAAAATATGACAGTTTTGCTGGAAAATAACGTTCCTCTGTTGTTAGCGAAAAGTGTCCGTGATTTATGTCCTTTATTTAGGACACGCACGTTGGAACATTTTCTTTAGTTTTATTGGATTTCTTCACAAATTTTCAAAGAAAAATTGAAAAGACCTTGAAAGTATTTAAGTATATTTTCTCTTAATTAAATTATTCACTGGAATTTTGGGATTTTTATCGTGAATAATAAAAATAATTATAAAAGGAATTATAGTTTTAAAACAAACTAAAAAACACGCCATTATAGTGAATCGAACTAAAAAGTAAAAAAAAATAATATTAAAAATATATATTACTTAAAAGTAACACTTACAAAATTTAATAATTATCTTGTTAATTTTTACGGTTTATAATTATGATCGTATTGTAGCTTTAGCACCCAAAGTGCATTATTATTGCATTCAATACGTTATTATTTTTAGGGGGGCGCGATAAAAATTATGATTGAAAATTGGGTCGTCAGTAGTGAAAGTTTAAGAACCACTGTTATAGAGTAATTAGATCTTGAGTGTATGCAATTTCAAGATAAATAATTATTGGAATATTAAAGATTTAATTGTAGTTATTATTCAAATGACCTTTTTGGAGACACAATTTAAAAAATAACATTAAAGACATTGAAAAATGGAAAGGATTGTTTTAAAGTTTTACTCTACATGATAAGTCACATTTATTTAATACCCTGAATATCCCGTTTTCTCTCTCTTCCTTTAAAATTGGTTTCTAACAATAATTAAATAAAATAGCAAAAAATTTAACTGATAATATTACAAATAGTCTGTCATTGTAGCACAAAATCAGTAAGTTTTTAATAGTAATCTTTAATTTTAAGGAATTTTTTTTTCATCTAAAATACTATAATCAGTGTTAATTTCAATGTGTAACCTACTCGTAGGATTATTTGAACTTTAGTAAAATAAACCTTCCCATCCAATAATTTATTCTACAGAAAAAATATCAACAGTAAATGTTACATTAAAAAAGAGCTCATTACATTCAGTTGTACAAAATTAAATCTTTAAAATAGGGAGAATAATATAAACAACAAATCAAACTTCTAACAAAATATTTGAAGAAATCGATGGAGTTTCAATAGTTTCTAAGATTCAAAGAAACTATTTTCGATAAATTAAAACTTTATATTCTGTACTCTTTTGTTGGACTTTCTAAATATACTCACTATATGAGAATAGATAAAAGCAAAGATTTTGCAAATGTTAAATACTAAGTTATGAAAAAAAGATGATCAAATGTAAACAATCTCTTCTAGTTTACCAGAAATCAAGAAACTTCCTTAGCTTACACGCACTAAAACTATTTAGTTGATCTCCCTTCTAGTAGAGCTATTTCCCTGACGAATATCAAAGCACTTTAGCAAAATTGCATCACGTACACTGTTGTAAATTTACAGTATATAGAAAGTAAATAGTATATAGAAAATTCAAAATTCAAGAGAGATTTCAGAATTTGAGATTTACTATTAAAGTCGGGTGATTTTAGTATAGAGAAAATACATGTTCAATGTATATATATACATCGATTTATCGCTGAAACGTTTGGTTGGAAAATTATATCTTTACCTTATATCATGTCCAAGAGTGAATACTGTGACGTTTGAGATAAATAACGGTAGCGTGATATATTGATTAATTTAAACATTTAGTTTATTTACGTCACAGCTATTATTTACAGATTATGCATTGAAGTTTTTAAACTTATTAAAAGATTATTAGATTTCAAATGATGTGGTTTGTAAAAACATTGAAGAAAATTATGTATTTTTACATCATATTATTAAAAGAAAAGTCATTTTATATTTTTTGTAAATTGTGAAAAATTGCACCAAGTAGTAATTTTAAGATTTTCTAAGGAGAAAACTTATTGTTATATAGATAATAAATGTGTTACTTTCTATTAGAATTTCGTATTAAGATCTAATTCATATCTTTATAACAAGATTACAATAAAATATATTATAAAACGCTAATATTTTGATAAATTCCTTCAGAGATATCTCTTTCAAGTTCCAAGAAATTCTTTTCTGCAATATATTATTTATTTTTATTTTATTAATGTTACTATATTTCTTGCCTCCGTTTCCTTTCTAAGTCTTATTTCAAATTTTCCATATGAAAACCATTCTTAAATCAATTTTAAAATTTTAGCTTATTTTTGACAATGAGAATTTTTATATTATATTTTATAGACAAATATATTTGAACAATCAAAATGGATCTCAAATTGCAATACCTGCTAGGAAAATTATTTTTTCCACCCATTTTTCTCAAGTGCCATTCTTTTTTAGCCTTACGGATATGAATAGCTATTCTGATTTTTTTATCCAATGAGTTTTAGAAAGGTTACAGGATCTAAGAGCATTTCCAAATCGTTTTCTTTGGAAAAACGAATAAAATGGAAGAGAAAATTATCCCTTTTACACCTTTTTTCAATGACTTTTCACAATTTTCATTTTTGAATGTACAATACAAGGTCTCGATTTTAGTTTTGCAATTGGAGTTTTGAACCATTTTATTGAAAATATTTTTTATATATCAACCTTGGAATTCAGAAGAATTTTTTTTCTAATTCGCTATATTCTTCTACAATAGTATTTTATTGGAAGCACTCAATCATCTTCAAAATTTTGTTATTTATATAAAAGCATTAGACAAGCATAAAGTCTTAAAAGAGATGCATTAGTTAATTTATTAGTCTCATATTAATTTAACACATTACAGAAATTTAATTTTATACATGTTTTTAAATGGGACAGTGTTTGGAATTTCATCATTTTTTTTTTTTTTGCTGAATATAAATTATTTGAGATTATTTTGATGTATATATATATATATATATATATATATATATATATATATATATATATAAAAGCGAAAGGAAATATAAATTCTATTCAAAATAGTTCTTTCACAAAGTAACTTTTTTTCTTAGTAAGATATTTTCTGTCCATTTTAATTTCAAACTTTTATGAAAGGTAACGTCCAGATATTTCCATACATTCCAGTTGTAATAAGTTGTCTCTCTGTTGGGTTCGATCACCATAACCGCTTGCTGGTTTACGGGCACAACACGTAGTAAATCTGGTAGTACCTTACACAAGAAAGTACTTCTGTCCACACATTAAGGAAGGTCAGGAAAGAGATATAGCTCAAATAAGTGGTCAAGGATTTTTCCACCCATGCATTTACAAAGAAAATTTCCCAGTTGCCTTTTGAATGTACATCATCTGAATATAATGTGACCTACCCATGAATGTTGTGTAAATTAAATATGCCATGAAATTTGAAAATGGCCTCTTCAGGGCCGTTTTTAACCTCTCCGGCTCCCTAAGCGCTTCAAGTTGTTACACTCCTCCACTATTTCCAGAGCACATCCCTTCTTTAGTTCTTAGCTGGTAAATTTTGGTTGAAGAGGGAATTTCCTCCAACTCTCTTACTTTTTTCCCTTTCTTTGTTTTTGTTGTTAGGAGAATCCTTCCATTATCCACCACCTATGGACTTGCCGTGCTCTGGACTGCCAACCATAAGGAAAGGATAGGGGCATGGTTTGCCTATTATTGTTTGCTTCTTACTTTACAACCCATTCACTCTTTTGTAAATTAGTACAGTAAATCAATGAGATCATTTGAAATTACAGTATAGAGTATACATTATTGTATGAACTGTTTTCAACTTGTTAATTATCATCTTTTTTCATTGCTTATAGCTTTTTCATCTTTTAGTTTCATCCTTTTCTTTGTTGAGTCACTATCATTGTAAAGGTACAACAAAGGTTTTGTTCGATCTTAGATCATTACAAAATCATTAATAACATCTATGTAATCAATTTCCATGGTAATATCACTTTGAGAGTATAGCACAGTGCTTCTCAAACTTTCAATACTGGCGCCCATCTTTTCGATCACGATTTTTATCGCCCCCCTTATACATTAATAATGTACTGAATGCAATAATAATGCACTTTGACGCTAAAGCTACAATAGGCAATCTTAATTATAAACCATACAAATTAGTAACATAAGTATTAAATTTTGTATACTACTTTTAAGCAAAAAAAAATAATAAATAAATAAATAAAATAATAGGATAATCGTTATGTTATTTTTACTTCCTATAATTTTTAAATTGAACATATTGCAAAATGTGGTGGCTGCTTAGAAGACAAAATATAGATATCTGCTAAATATAGAAAAAAAACTCAGAGGGTTAATTTCTAATCATAAGCATTCCTTATAAAAACTTTGCTTTGCAAGACAAGCCCATGGAAGTCTTTAATACTTATTAAACTTGTTCTTAATTTAGTATTAATTAATTAGTTATAAAATACTCTGTGTAGCACTGATACATTAAAAGTATACCGGCTGAAGTGCCCGCTCTTTGCACGAGTTCATTTATAAGAAAATGAAACATAATTGATATAATGGCTGAATTTTAAGGAGAGCAAAGCCAAGTGCTCGACAATGTTTACAAAAATTTAAAATGATTTTTTAAATGGTTGCTCAAATTATAATTAGTTTTAAGCGAATTGTAATTTTAAGCCTCACAGAATTAGCATTTATAATTGATGATAAAGAATGAACAATAATATAAAATTCCGATGAAGAATAATTGTATTATTTTTAATATTTAAAGCGAAAAGACTTCAACATGTTTTAACCCGGGAGCAGGCGCGCACTCGATACGGTCGAGCGGGGTTACTGAATCACCCCACTCCTTTTTTTTATAATTATTTTATTGTACACAATACAAATCGTGATTCCAGTGAATAATTTAATTAAGAAAAAGTTTACTTACCTACTTTCAAGGACTTTTTAATTTTTCTTTGGTAACCAATAAACAGTTTTGCCAGAATTAACGATTTCGTCATCTGTGTGTCCCGTGCGACCACTTCCGGGTAAAAAGTATACTCATTATGATAATATGTATGTTACTGCTAAAAAATTGTGTAAAATGTTTTTCGTTATGTTTTATATGTTTGAGAATACTCATAAAAATAAGTCTTGGCCAAGTAATCCAAATATCATAAAACTCTTTTGCATGGAAAAAAGCGCAACAGAGAAATACATTACTTACAACTTCCCTAAATGAGAAACAAACACATAAGAGAGGGGGCATAACTAACTGTACCAATAACTTAGAAGCTCAAACAGATTACAGTTATAATGCGCAGTATTTCAAAAATAATGACAGTGATGAATTTTTTATGTTCCTAAATTTTTCGATTCTGGGTCTGGGATCTGTTTTTTCTCTGAAAGAGTAGTATGTTAGGTTTGAAAAGAAGGCGTAATAAAAAAAAATCTCTCATCATGGGATTACAGCAAATTAAATAAAAGTTTTTTTATTTGGTTATAGGATCAAAGATAGCTAATTAGGTATTGAAGAACTTTTTATTTTTGATGATTTAATGTTGCGAGCGCGCCTATAAATTATATCAGAGTAAAAGTGCATTTTTTATTATGTCTGAAAGTATTTTGTTTTAATTCATTCCAGTAAATTAATTATTTTTTTAAATCTTTTATTTTCGATATGCTCGCACCCCCCTCGTAAGGTTAAAGCGCCCCCAGGGGGGCACCCCACAGTTTGAGAAGCACTGGTATAGCAACATCAAACTGATAAGCTTTTTTTCCATAGTAGGTCTCATTTCAGTCTTTACTGTCTTAAGCGCAGAAATATTTCTCTCATGTCTCGCTAGGTGGTGGTATATTTGCTGTACTTTTTTAATTTTTTTTTCTCTTTTCTTGCCCTAGAGTTTTTTGCGCCCTATGCACGTGCCTAGTGTGCCTAAGCGGAAAGGCGGCAATGGGCCTCTTTTGTAAGCACTACAAATGCTATAAAATCTGGTTGCGGCATATTCCATTGCAAGAACTATCACACTTATAATACATTCTGTAAGAAATTGAATCCTTTTAGAACCTGAGTTCTTTGAGGATGTAGAGAAGTAACCTTTCTTCACACGCCATATAGTCATACGACTGACCTCTTGGTTTAAACTACTATTCACATGTTTCATTGAGACAGTTTACACACTTCAGGCAAAATTGCCTCCATCTTATTTACTTATCTTTCTTGGCTTCTACCATGTTTCTAAACGTATAATGAACCCGTTTCTAAGTGTTGCCTGCGTGTGATTGGATATTGCTCTATTTGGAAATCGCGTCCCTTGTAAATTCATCATTTCTCTCGCATAGCCATTGATAGACCCAAGCATAAAATGCATACAGGCCTTTCCAACATTCTGATATTGCTCCCTCTCCGGGTAAAAAACAAAAGTCGATGGAAGAATTCTGCAAAACGTGAAGTTAGCATAATTTCTTTTACAGGAACTCTTTGCTCTATTGAGACTCTTCTGATAACACTATATCTGCTGATTGGCACCTTCTGAGAGATTTGGGAAAGTATTTGTGAAAGAATTCATTTTCTTTTGATCAGGATTCGCTTGGATTTCTTTTAAGATTAGGATTTGAATGTGTTTTAGGGCATGCGAGGAACTCCTAACGACTCAGGTATGCCTTTCAAACCCACATCATATTGGTATTTTGTTTTGGTGATCTCTATAACCACTTTCAGATTACACTATCTTTTCAGTTACATATGCGTGTGTTTGAGTATTGTTTTGTCATTTATTTTTTGTCATAAAATGTTGATGAATTAATGGAGTTTCGACAATTTAAATACCTTAACAATGTATTCTACGATTTTTTTATTAATAATTTACCATAAGCCTTCATTATTTTGTCTGTGTCTCAAAGAAATTCCCTCTTTTTACTTCAAAGTGACTCCAGGGAAGTTAAAAGGGTTGAATATCCCTGCCTTATACAATTCTCCTGTATTATTTCTTCTAAAAGCATTCTGTCTCTTTCTTTTATTGTACTTATTTTAGGTTCTGTTACTAAAAGCGTGAAAACAAGATAGATTGGAATCTGATTGAGTGTGCAAAGTCTCAGCTACCCTCCGAGAAGTCTTTTCTCAAAGGGTATCTGAGAATAGATTCAGAGACCAGTCTGAAGATAAATGAATTGTAGCATTTGTGGATAATTCTATTATTTTGTAAGTGTGATTTGTGATCTTCTAGAGTCTTCAATGAAGAAAAATTCTCTCTTTGGAGAGGCAGCATTTATTGTTTCCAATCTATTAATCTGAAGAATATTTTCTGGTAAAAAGAATGTGCTTTTGTGTTCATCTTATTATGATGCTGCATTGTAATCGCGCATAGAGTGAGTGGAAGGAAAATTATACAGTTCGGTTCACTTACATGAATCAATTTTTCAACCATACACTATTGAGGAATTTCGAGATTTGTTTTTATACAATTGACTAAAGTAATATAACAATCTGGATGAAAGCTGCAGCTTTCTTTCATAGAAATATACGGTACATGAAGCTTATAATTCATTTTTATATAATATGCACCAATTTTCTCCCAAATAAGCTATATAACACAAAGCCCATAATTATTATATATTTTTAAGAACTCCAAATTGGTATTAAAAATTGAATTGAACTGTACTAAATGATATTTAAGTTATACGATAGTTTTGTTTCATTTTATCATTTCCATTACTTAATTAATTGCCTTTCTATAACTTAATGGAAAGAAAATGTTGAGAATGAACGTTTTTAACTGATGAGAATCTTCAACTATATTTTTAAGTAATGCTCCATTACAGGAAATAATAAATATTATAATAAATTACTGGATATGAATTTATTACACAAAAGTATTATAAACTTACAGTATAAATATTATTAAACTGATTAAAATTCAAAAGATATCCCCAAAAATAAAAAATAAAAATTCATGGTTATCAATCATAAATTTAAGCGAATACTTCTGAGAGTATTAAGATATATCTCTCACATACTTCAATACTTCATGAGTATCAATTTCATGTTTTCAAAAAATGATAATAATAATTTCTGAAGTACTTTATTTGATTATTCTAATAAATAAAGGTTAGTTTTATACTACTTTTCTTAGTAGATAATTTGAAATAAGTTTATTCTTTATTTTCACAAGTTTCTTTATCACAAAAAATGCAATTTTAAATCATTCAATGTACTTTCCCCCCCCTCTCTCTCTTTTGAAATTACTAGTTACTTTGATTCTCAAAATCAAACACACAAAAAAAATACTACTATAAGTTTCTGTATAGATATTTTAAAATTATCCGACGTGAACAAAAGTCCGTAAAGTGAAACGAGTCTTCTGGATAAAGAGTTTACATGAAGAGTCCATTTTTTATGTAAATAAATAAATAAAAATTAAGGATACATTTTTCTTTAAGAAGCACAATATATATATAAATAAACTTCCTAAAACTCAAAATCTCTGTATTTTACAAAAAAAATACTTTTCTTACGATCCTCCCTTTGAAAAATTCTTGTAAATAAATTAAACTTATACTTTATCACATTTACTTGGAGGCATCATCCTATAATAACTGACTGTTAGAATCAACTTTAAGTTCACAGTGAAATAAAAAAACTTAAATATAATCTCTTGTTATTAATTTTTTTCCTGAGTATAATATTTATAGACTCAAGCTGCCTAAAACTTATGAAAACTCTAGATTTATATATCGAACGTTGGATCATTTTTCTTTCCTGGAGCCAATTATTTTGCTTATTAGAGGCTCTTATTTATTTATTATTTTATTAGTTTGAACCATTATCATGATAAAAGTATCATTTTGTGCCCTATTAACTATTGTTCGCAGAAAAAATAGATAAACGCATACATAAAATCAAAGAAATGAAATACGGATGGAAGTTTGGAACTTAGAAATTATACTTGAAGAATTTTATCTTAAAATAGTATGTTTTAAAGAAAAGATTTAATTATATATATATATATATAGGATAAAAATGAGGATTCTGAACGCAGGAATGAATAGAAATTCCATTCTGGGAATTTTGACTTACAAGGGGAGGTCGTGACTAAGGAAATTCATTTGGAGACGAGACTTTGTGTAATAGTAGCACTCATTTAAGGTATTCAACCCTCAATGTAATTCCGCCGAATGGTCCGTCAATTTGGAGAAAATAGCTTTCGAAATTCATGCTTAGTTTTTATACATTTAAGTTTTAATTAGCGTCAGCGGTGCAGCGGCATGGTGGTAGAGTACCTGTTTACCACGTGATCGATCAAGGTTCGAGTCACGCGATCGGGTTTATTTTGTTGTTGTTTTTTTTTTTTTTTTTAAATTCATTTAATTATTTTATTTTTAGCGCCACTACATTGCTGACGCTAATTGAAACTTAATTGTATAAAAGCTAAGCATTAATTTCGAAAGCTATTTTCTCCGAATCGACAGCCCACATTGAGCGGAATTACATTGAGAGTTGAACACCCTAAAGAAATACTACTACTGCATGAAGTCTCATTCCCAAATGAATTTCTTTAGTCATACCCTCCCCTTGTTAGTTAAAGATTAACAACTATTAATTTTTATAAAATATAATGTCATTGAATGGTGCTTTTAATTGTAATGCACCTGTGTTCTATTTTACATTGTTTATATTCGTTATCTTCAAAAATATTTTTTCGTTTAGTATATTAGTTTGTCTTTTAAGGTGATTAAATATCCAGATGTTATATTTTCATAGCTTATTCTGAAAATTATAAAGCAAAAATGTATTATTTTAACAGTGCTTAATCTGTCCATTATTTGTAAAATATTCATAACGCAATTTAAAATTAGAAATTACATTTAAAGTTATTTACCATTTAAAAGTAAAAATAATGTTTTGAAATATTTCAGAACCTTTTTTTACTAAAACCTAGGATTCTTACTAAACTATTTTAAATATGCTTATAAGATCATTCTTTTACATAAAAAATAAGATTTATTTCATTTATTAAAGAGTTCCTGATTGGCACCAGATAAAAACTCAATTCATGAAGTCTTAAATAGAACAAAAATAATATTCTTTTGAAATACACTGTAGCAAAGGATTAAAAACTTTCCTCTTTTTAATGGAAAAACATTTTCTTTTTACAATAAAAAATTTATTTTTATAAAAAATAAAGATTTATAATAATCTCATCTTTTGTAAGGATTTAATAAATAAATAATCCTTTTACGATCACTAAAAAGAATCAATGAAAGGGTAATACATAAAAACTCCGATGCACTTTTGTGGTTGTAGATTTATAAAATATTATATATATTTTTTTTCAATAAATTTTTTTTTTGTTTTGAAAGCGATTTAATACGCACACAACACAAATGCAAAGATTATGATACATGTATTTTTCCATTGATTTTAAAAAATTATATGTCTCTTTGAAAAATATTGTTCTTAATTCACCTAAAATCATATTTCACTGCCAACTAAATCTGTTTTGAAGAAATAAGATTTATACCCCAAATATCAGAAGATGCATTTCCTCATAAAAAAGTTACTTTACAATGGAAGAAAATAAATTATACATAAAAACTGGTTAATATATTAGTTATATAATTTCATATATTCATTTGCTTTTTCTCGTTTAGATAATTTGAAGTCTGTCGAAGCTTTAAGAAAATAAAAATTACATATTATTGGAAGGAATGAAATTTGTCTGCATCAGAAAAATGTATATCGATATCAAGACGAACAAGTTATCGCGATGAAATTCTTGATCAACATTCGTGATAATATTTTTACAGTTCATGATGATTTTATCTTGGCTTACGATAATGCTCAACTACGCCGACTTACCTTTTGTAAACAGATATATTTTTCTCCTGGGTATTAAAACAATCGAATGGTCATCTGGTTCACCTGTCTTAAATCTAATGAAGTATCTTAGAGATTATCTTGGTAGAGCAGTTGCAGAATTCAGTTCTCTCAGGAACCTGTATGATGTGCAATGGGGGTTCTCTGAGTAAAATTTTCCATATCAGTTCATGTATCCACTAGCTTAATTTTAACAATAGAAAATAGATGTCAATCATACATTATGGGTTTGGAAGGAAATATTCCTTGATAAATTCTTAATTCTTGAAAAAAAATCTAACACCATTCTACTTATAGTTTTTTGCCAATAAATGTAAATTTAAGAAAATGTTCATTATATGAATCATAAATTTTAAGCTAATTAAAAATGTGATATACACTTAAAAAATGTATAAACATTTCATGATTTAATTTTCTTGATTTTAATTGAATTATTTGAAAAATTATCTCATGATAACCCTTGTTTCTTAGTTTTTGAAAGACTTTATATATATATTGTGTTGGCACACACACACACACAAATTCAAATTACTTAAATACCTTTCACAGATTATCAATTTCTCAAACATACAAAAAAAAATAAAAACTACAGATTGTAAATACAGCTTTTTACTTCCTTTCTGATCATTCAGTTTCACATTAGCATGAAAAATGACCTTATATGCAACTAAAAAATACGTGTAACACATATTTTTAATGGTTTTATCTTTATTTTTTAGTTTTAAGATGAGAGAACTCTAAAATAACTTTACATTCACTTAAAAACATGTGGAAAATTAGAAAATTATTTTACTGGTACCCTTTTAAGCAGTTTTATTATTTTTTTCAATTTTTACTTACATATTTCATTAAAATTTAGAATTAAAAACCATTCTCGTATAACAACAATTTTTTTTCGTTCAAATATAAAAGCGATTCTTAAGAAAATTTCTTGGTTGAAACAAGCGTTACCAATAAATTTAATTAATAAGATTTGAATTACTAATTATAACGATGGATTAATTACTAAAATAATCTTTTTCCTTAAAAAATTTAAAATTTATTGTTAAAAACAAGCATTTTAGGTATCCAACTACGTTTGGAACCGTGATTTAAAAAAGTGTATAAATGGATAATTTTCATGATAATTAGTGACATTTGGATTAGAATATATGTATAAAATTGTTTTAAGAATATTATTCGAATGAAAAATTTAAATAATTTAAATATGTTTTTGGCCAAAATATTGCATTTATTTTGGCAAAAAATGAACTTAGAATTTCTTATTTTCAAAAGCTTTTCCTTTGATTAAAAATGCTTCAATAATAATAATATTTTGCTTATATGAAGCAAAGATTTTTTCCAGAGGGCCTGAACTAGGATTTTTGAAAAATTCATATTATTTTCAGAATTGCTACCAATTGAAATAATTATAGGTGTTTTTTTCTTAAAATTTCTCCACTCTGATGTATTAAAATAGGAATAAATCTATTTCTAAGTCATATATATTTCAAAAATCCTAGTTTAGACTTTGTACAGAGATCTGAGCTATATTTAGGCAAAATATTATTTAGAAGCATTTACCATAAAACTAGAATGTTTTGAAGATATGTAATTATATGTTAATTTTTTGCCAAAAGATTGCATTTAAATACTTTTTTACTGTAATAATATTCTTAAAACAATTTTATATATGTATTCTAATCTAAGTGAAACTAAATATCTTAAAAATTATCCATTTATACGCTTTTGCAAAACAACAGTTTCGAACGTAGTTGGATACCTTAATGGGAGCTTTAAATGAAAGTTCAAATTGTACTTAAAACCTAATATACAGGAAAGCAACCTGTTCTCTTTATAAAATTTTCATCATGTTACTGCAATGGAGACTTATAAATCGCCTAATCTACTATTTCAAACACTAACTCGTTACTTTCAAATATCTTTTGACATCATAGACAGAAACTATATCTAGGGACAAAGAATGAATGTCTTCAAAGTTTCCAGATACTTTCACGAACAGGTACGACGCTCTTTTCAAATTTTTGATTACTTTTCCTTCAAAGATTTTCATCTCTTTGAAAGCGACGTGACTTTTACAGAACCAACATTTAAATGTTGTCACGGCATTCATTCCATTTTCTCCCCAAAATATCATCATCATTTTCCATGAGCATTCAGTTCGCCAACAAAAGGCTCTGAAAGACATAATGCTTTGACTCCCATTTAACCGTGAAAGCATTACAGTTCGGCTTTTCAGAATGGCATTTCGGGTCATTTTAATTGATAATTCTAGCTTGTGACACGCCACATTGATGGCAAAGTGTTCTGCATAAATTCCAACCTGTTATTCATGGTGGTTGTTATTTGAAAGCCACCGACTGTCACATACATCTCTAGACTGTACAAGTTGGATATTAGAAGTTGTTGTTTAGCGTTGCTGACAATTTATCTAACGAATATTTACGGGAAATGATGGAATTTCTCTCGGTCTATTTATATCTTTAGTATGCCATTGTATACCATAGTTATTTAAATTTATTGTTCGATTAATTTAGGCCGATTATGCATTATGTTTTGCGACACTTTTTTTAATGTTAAGAAATGCCAATATATTTAAGAAAAATTTTGAATGAATGTCATAGAAGATGAATACAATGAACTTACATTCCGGTGTTCAGAAAGTTACATGAAGTAGGAAATGACAATAATTATACATTTCCCTCTAACTCCAAAAATATCTTTTTTATGCAAATGTTATTATTTTTAATTGAAGAAAATAACTTTTAATATTCAATGGAATTGTTTGAGCTGTAAGAGACAATTCTTTTATTTCGAAAGCATGGAAAACCGAAATCTGGGCTATTTTTTCTCGTTATTCAAACTACAATTATACGCGCCGCCGTTTAATAGCATTTGAGATCTTGTAGTATTAAGACGTACAGTAATTCTCATTATTCTTCCCTATAGTCTTGTATGGATTTGATTTGATTTAATTCTTTTAACGCCGCATTTTAAAGTAGTGATTTTCAAAGGGAGGCATGTGTTTAATTAAAATGATAATAGATACTTTTACAAATAATGAAATTCAATGTATCTGGATATTAATATGTGTAGTAATGTATATCTGTATGTCCTTGGATTGAGAAATTCGGTAGGGGGGAGGGTACTGCTAAGAAAGAATAGCATAAACATTTAAACTAAATTTAGTAAATTAACTTTCTTATAGCGAAGTTAGAAAATTAATGTTGGAGAACAGTTTTAGAATTTTCGAAATTATAACCTATTGGAGTTTTTTCAAGATGGTGCAGTCAAAGAGTTAAAAGACAATTTCATCGTTTACAGGGATTCATAGGTTTTGAAATATATCCATTCAGCTACCTTGACCTTAAAGCAATTTTGAGAAAAATTTGCTGAAACTGTACAAAAGTGATGCTATCACTCCGTAAAACCATGATATTGATGCTTAGTCTTATTCTGATTGCACTTTCAATTTGCAAAATTTAAATAACTAATGAGTGATATTTTAATTATTTGAATAAGTAACTACGTTGTGGAATTAAAATTGCGTATCCTGAACATATTTCAAACAGTTGAAAGTTTTCCTTATAAAGGCAAAGCGACACATAATATAAAATAAATTTATTAAAATTAAAACTTCGTAAAATGTATAAAAATTACTCTACAAACAAAAAAAAGAATTTTATATTTGAAAATCTACGATAACTTAAAACTAAGTGTTGATTTAATGGTTTTTATCTTTTTTAATTGAGGAAATGTAAAATTGTATCTAATTTAAAAATATAAGCAGTATTGATAAGCAAATATATAAAAAAAATATTGATTTCAATGGGAAATACTTTCTCTTACTTGAAAGAAATAAGTTTATTTATACGTAAATACTGCGATAACTCTAAAATTTAAAATTTTCCTTTACCAATCCAAACTTATCAATTCAATTAAATGACTAAGACTTTTTAAATTGTTCACAATATATATCGATTTTTCTCTTATTCTCACAAATCAATAATCTTTCCTTTGTTGTTGTTTTTTTTTACTTCCAAAGCTTTATTACACTTTCCAATAACAAAACTCTATTCTATTTATATAGTTAAAAGAGCATTATTCCTTTCAAAAACCCTTTTTTTTCTGCCCTTATCATAAAAAAAATTATTTGTGAAGTAAGAAGAGTAAAATTTATCCTCTCTGCCGAAATGTTCTGAAGAAAAGCGCTTCTGATTGCTTCTCTTCAAAAATATTCTTTTTTTCTTAAAACTCACGCAAGTGAAAACTCTAAGAATCGCAAACGTGACTGGTGTGCTTCGCAAAAAGATTATTTTCTTCCTACACCAATATTGTTGGTGAAAACTTTCAGAAAACGTTTTTAAATTTATCGCGGTTTATGAACGCATTGAGGATTGGAGTTAAGTGGTACTTCAAGTCCATGCACCGTTTAATTATTGGTTACGTATATATAATTAAAACTTAGCTTACTTTGACTATAGGTTTCGGAAATAATCCCAAACTCTTGGAAGTTCCAAGAGGAACTCATTCATTATTTCTGACGTAAAATGATCTTCTCTAATCATAAAAAATAGAAAGCTACATTTTATGAAACTCTATAGTCTTTACCTTACGTTATGTAAAAACTAAAAAAGTATTTTAAATTAATTGCATAAGGTCAAAGAAAAAAATATTTCTTAAGTGAATGAATCTTTGATATACATAGCAAAGTTTATATTACAGGAAAAATTTAGGTGACGTGAAATCTATTTATTAGTCATTAAATGAAATTTATTCACATTAAAAAAGTTACATTTGAATTAATGTTTTATTATTTTTAATAAGAGAAGAGTTTGATTTCAGACTTAAAATTTATAACTTCCTACATAAAATCAATAAATAATTTATTGCATAATATCAATATTTAAATCAAACATTATGTTATAGGTCTTGAATCACAAATGTGTGCTTCCTACACTCGCTTTTAATGTCTTAAATGAACTACTAATATATATGTATGTATATATATATGTCATGTTTCAAGTCAAAACCAAGCTTATTTTGAAAAACGGTCTTAATTCATCGAGCCATTTACATGTCCTGTCGTTGAGAGAAAAACGACGCCAAAGGGAAATCTAAGTGTTTTCACCACTTATGCCCAGATGTGAAGCATCTCTTATTTTATGAGTTGTACTTGAAAGTTAATGCTGACATATAAACTATAAAAAATAATGAACTGGGACTAGAAGTGTTTTGAGGTTGGGCTATCTGTTTCAGAGAAATAATTCGGTGTTTAATTTACTACTTGTAGATGTAATGGAAAATGAAAATTAAGTTTTACATATAGAATTTAATTTTAATTCTAATTTAATTATCCTTACATTTATGTAAGTTGTTTAAATTACATATATCTTCTTGCGAAAATTTCAGAACCAAATAACTGATTGGATTGGATTTAACTTTACTCTGTTGTTTTTCGACAACTTAGTGAATTATTATCCTCATATTGGATAAAAGTCCAGTGCAGAAGATAATAAAGGAAAATTCACATAATTTGGCGTATTTTTCCGCCATTGCCAAAGGTGAAAACTAAATTAGGATTTTATCCTACTAACTAAATCAAAAAAGAAAAGGGAAAAAATGCTATTGTGACATTTTTACAAACATAATTATGGATGAAAAGTCACAAAAGAATACATTATTTAAATGTCCTAGCTTCTTTGCTTTGCTTAAAGTTATTATCTTGAATATTTTTTATCTGATAACTACCAATTTAAACATTTTATGTAGAAACATTTAAAGCAAAAATCAGCTAATCCAATTTCTTCAGTATTTAATAATATTATATAAAAAAACTTCTGAAATTTAGCTATTATTTCATCTAAACATCCTTGTATATTCAATAAAGAGCTACATCAAGTGGATTATTTGGCATATTGACCTTTCATTCATATTAAAATTAGAAAAAGTGATACGTAATTCTCCTAGATTGAGCAAGCGCAGTCGTTAATGAAATTCATTCTGAATCAGAATCATTCATGTGCATGATGGAAGCCTATGTTGGATTTTTATTAATTGCGAACTGCTGAGATAAATTAGGGGGCTATTGGAAAATTCAAAGCTCTTCATTCAAGCAATTTATCTTGGGCAAAAATAATCATAATATGAGACTTTTATCAATTTAGTTATTTGGCTAATACACATAAGATGAATGAGAAATGGTTCACCGTTTTTATTTAAGTTACAGTATAAAAATTATATATTGCTCATTTGATTAATAATTAAATTGCCATATACTTTTTAAGCATATAGGACATAAAAATTGTCTAGCACTTTATTAAATTAAAAAAAAAGATCCAAGATTATTAAAGTTTGTTTCATAAGACAAAGAGTGAGGAATAAATAAGAAACCATTAGATATGTCATTGGTTCTAATACTGTCAATGCGTCTACTTATCTTGCTATATATAATAGATATACTTAAAAAACTTGGGGACATTAAAAGGGGTTTATTCTCTCTCTTTCACATTATCTACTCTTACAAGTAGTGAATAAAATCGTGCTTTTTTAGGATGAAGTAAAATAAAACAAAAAATTACCCCACATATTTCTACTACTCGAGCACTGAACAGTCAAATGATTTAAATTATAATTTGCGTTGCATCCTGAAGTAAAACGATGGCTCTTGGGGACAAATCTCGTAATTTGAAGCCTTAAACATGATTGATATGTTATTTTTGTTTGATCAATAAAAATTACTTGACCTTTGAACACCGATCAAGTAACGAGGGAGGATGGTGTGTGTGTGTGTGTGCGTGTGTGTGTGTGCGTGTGTGTGTGTGTGCGTGTGTGTGTGCGTGCGTGTGTGCGTGCGTGTGTGCGTGCGTGCGTGCGTGAGAAAGCGATGGCCTTTGCGAATTACAATATCCTGCCAACGGAAGAACTTATTAGAACCTAGACAGATTTAACAAGCATTAGCCCCTCTACACGACGGGTTTTCAGTGACACAAGGGCTCGAAATATGACACCCGTTCGTAACCATAATCACTAGAGTACCATGGCAATTCATCTAACACGAAATCCTACTGGGTTTCGTAATTCAACTTGATAAGCATGGAATAATATGTTGGTTTATTAATTCACCAAGTTGCCCTTTTAAGTTTGTTTTCCCTTTTCAACGTCATAAAAATAATAAGGCAATAAAATAAATATTATCTGTCATATATAAGATTAACAAAAATTGTTTTATTGCTTAAATTGTTTTTGTGATTGCTCATTTTTATCCTACTACTTTCTTCATTTCTCCTTGTGATGAAATACACTTTTTGTGAACTAGGAAAATATGAAATGGATGAGATAAACTAGGAGGATGCAGGTTTATAATTGTCGAGATTGATCTATAGCAGCGGTTCTTAAACCATGGTCCGTCGACACCTGTGTGTCCCAGCAAACTTTCTAGGGGGTTGGCGCTCTTTCATTTTATGTTAAGAGAATTCCCCTTTTTTTACAGACTCTGAAAGGCCTCGTGGAAAAATTGAGAGATGGGCCATCCTAGACTAGGTCACTAGTTGATCTCTAAATTGATTTCTAGACTAGAACACTAATAGGGATTGCAATATCGAACCAAAAGTTCAATACCGGTATTCGGTATTTTTTAGGTCTTAATACCGGGATACCGATTTTATTACCGGTAGTAGAAATTTTAGAAAAAGACAGAAAACACAGGTGTTTCTTTGTTTTATTTGATCGGTTTTATTAGAGAGTTTAAATATCACAAAATATAATGTGTAACTTATAAATTGCAGCAGTATATAAAGAATCACAAGAAAGTTATAGACCATCTTATTTATTTAAATCACAAAAAAAGTGCAAATATCTCTATTCAGTGTGTGGTTTTAATCATATAAATAATGAAATCTAACCAAAGTATTATCAACTGTTTTTTTTATGTTTCTTAAGGTTATTCTTATTCTTTATGATCGGTGATTACTGTTGTTCTTATGTTGTTACTGATGCCACCTGATCAGCAAAGGCCAGATCGAGGCCCACGAAATTCATCATGGCAAAGGGCTGTGAAGGTCTCTCGGGACCTCACTTTGAGAACGAGAATAAATTTGAGTCACAAAAGAACCAGTAGCCATTTTTATAAATAACTTTCTTTATTTGGTTATCTTTCCCAAATAGAATCAAAGACTTATTAACAATTGTTTCTAACAATATTATGAGGTTTTAAAGATAATATCCTTTAAATTAACTCAATTAATGATCTAATTAATTTATTAAATAACGATCACGCAGAAATTACCATGATAAGAGATCTCAGAATTATATTTAATAATGTTCTTATTGAACATCTAAATTTAATCTGACTCTTAAAACTTTAATGAGACTTTAAATTCAAAATAATAGTTACCACTCGGAGTCTCAATTCTTCATGAGATTAAATTATCAACAACAATAAGACTTCAATTCAAATTCACTATAACTCTATGTTTCAATATCTATCTCCTACTGCTTTAACTTTACTATTTTGTTTGACTTAAATACTGAATCTAATCTACATAACAAGGAATCCTGTCCGCTTTTTGGAGTTGATTGGAAATAGGTAGGGAATTAAATTTCCCTAAAAAGGTCGGTTCAGAAGGTTAGTGATAAAGTTCCGTATAGATTCGTCACAGGGCTAAGTGACGCAAGTTGTTAACCGTAGCTTTGAGCACCATACAGGTGACAGTACGACTTGGCTCGTTTTCACCCCAATGTTCAACAATGTTTTCACCCACACCTGGGTGGTCAAGGGCCTCCCACCTCTCTACCCACCAGCCACACGAGAGGACTTACGGCTCGATGGCTATTTAGAATACCCCCATGCCGCAATGGCACTATACATTTACAAACAGCCACGTCTTCTCCGGGATTCGAACCCAGTCCCTACGGCATCGCAATCAGCGTCGCTAACCAGTACACCGGTTGAGCGACTTGGTGATTATTTATAAGTATATATATAATAAAACTGAAAAATGTGTTTTGAACCCTAAAATATTATATGCAAATACAATGTGAATAACAAACTCGCCAATTTAAAAAATGTCGAAGTATTGCGCCCTTTCTTCAAAACTACAACCTTGTTTCCACAGATATGAATGTGAGACTACGAACCCTGCGCGTGTGCATTATTTCCCTGAGCTGTTATAAGGTGATTTTGACCCGCCTTTCTAGTAAATCCGAAAAAAACGGTATTTAAACTTGTGAATACCTATGTTACAAAATTGTACTAATGATTCAAAATACCGGTATTGCAATCCCTAATCACTAGGTGATGCATTATTTAATTTGGAATTTGTATTCTGCAATATATATATAATTAGATGTTTACTATTCTCTTTAAGGAAAAAAATTAAAATGTCTGTATAAGTAGCAGAAGTAGTCTTAGTATTATTGAGGAACCTTTGAATCATGTGTTGAGAGTGAGAGAGTGGTGTTCAAAACCTTGGGGGGTCCACGATGACTGGTTGATACAGAAAGGGAGCTACGGAGGTTGAAAGTTTAAGAACCGCTTATCTATAGCATTAATTTTGTCTTACGTTTTTAAATGCAACTATAATGGCTGCATATCCTGTTAAAGATTAAAAAAAAAGAAAAAAGACAGTTACATTTTGTAATAGATTCGTTGTTTCTCATTTCATGTATCAAAAATGCTGAGTTTTTAAATCACTATCGAAATAATTTTATTTATCAAATAATATGCAACCAACTTTTTTTTCTTTTTTGTGATCTACTATTGTTATCTACAGTTTATCATCATTTGATTTGATGTTTTTGAATAAGCAGAAAAATAAACAACTTCTTTGCAACAACTTTTCAATTTTTCGTTTTGATACAAGATGAACGTAGATCTTTAAAACGAAGAAATATTTTTATCGTATTTTATACTGTTACGAAGATCGGGATTCGAGAATTTTGCGCTATCAGTATACGTGTGTGAATAGACTATTCCAGTTAACAAATCTTTAATTAAGAATTATTTATTTTTCTTTGAATCAATACTTGAAAAAATGTAAAACAGAAATATCCTAAAGAGAATCTATTGAATACTAAATGCACATTTGATTAAATTTTTAAAACTTTTAATAAATTAAAAAATTTTACAAAAAATTTAAGTATTATTTTCAATTCACAAAATCAGAAATTAATAATCTGCTTTTCAGAAAACAGGGTTTTTTTCCTTCTGGCATGCCTCCAGTTTCACAAGATTTAAAACAAATACTTCTTAATGCATTTTAAAGTGTTTTTCTAAAGTGGGGAAACAATAACAGGAATGTAATTTTGTGAAAAATACATTGTAAATCGTTATAAACTAACATTTCTAGCAAATTTATTTTATACCAATGTTTCCCTTTAAGTATTAAGTTTGCAAATGCTTGAAGAAACTGCAAGCTATTCAGATATTTTAAACAAATCTTAAATAAATATTGCAGCATTCATGGGCAAACTGAAAACTTTGCATTGAGAGGAGAATTCAGTGTTGCCTTTTTTGGAGTTTCGCTGCACGCTAAATGAACATATTTGCTAATAAAATATAGTGTTCCCTTTCAAATTTATGCGTAAATATGCATACATTCCCGAATTATAAAAGCATTTTAGTTGTGCATAGTAATTCATAGAGTAGTAAAAGACATAAATGTAAAATACTATTGTATATTAATTTACAAATGAATAGCTGTAAAATGTATCCAAAATTTTGTATGTACAATAAAATATGATACTAAAGAATTTAAAATACATATTTTCTCAATGCAAAGAATAAATAGACTATCCACAAAGATGTAAATTAAGTTTTAAAGATTTTATTCATGAAATAGATTACTTGCAATCACATACACGTGTTAAGTCTGTCAAGGTTCAAAGTCGTCGTGTTGCGTAGAGTGGAAATTCGGAAAGTGAATGCCAACTTGGATTACTTTTCCCCCTAGTTCAAAATTACAGGTAATAAATTATTCCTTTTCATCGCATTCTGAAGCTACTCGAAGGCTATTGACATTGGATCTCATAATTCTGAGCGTCGGTCAAGTGACGAGGACGATACGTTTACTGACATCCCAATTCTCCAAATTTAGTCACCTTGCTAAAATCAGGTGCTGACTGATAAAATGTACGAGTACATCAGTTCTTTTACAGGGTGGGTAGGTGCGGTAGACTTGTGGTTATGGTCTCAAACTCGCGCCCAGCATGCACAGATTTAAGTTCTGGGGCCACTGAAGACCCGGGACTTAGAAGGACTGAGGCACGTTAAATCTGTGGAGTTCCACCCTTTGGCATGGTGTGGTAGTTTAGAGATAGAGGTGTCAACTCAGGTGTTGTCCCTCGTCACTTTCAGTGGTTCAAATTTACGAAGTTTATCACCTATAACCCTCGCATTGGTTCATAGTGAGACGTTAATGAACACAATCTCACTCTGCACAGTGGGTTCTAAGTGGCACCAGAAATCAAACCCGTGAACTCGACAAAGCTGACTAACAGAGGGTGACCATGAACACCTGGTTACCACGCAACTATTTAAAACTACGACGTCCATCGTCAATAGCCTCATGTTGCTTTGAAGCGCTGCGTAATATAATCTCTCCCTTAATAATTAAACTAAATATTTATTAAAACTTTAATGCTCTATTCAAAATTTAAAACATTATACTGTATTTATACCGTATTCAAAATTGAGTACAGCAATTTAAAAAATTATTTTAAATTACTTTAATACTGTTTTCCTTCCTTCCTCAGTGGCCTGACAATCCAGAGTAGGTCTTCGCCTTCTCAAAAAGCCTTTTCCATGCCAGCCTTCTTCTTGCTAGTGTGTCCTCCAATTCTTAAATCTCAAAACTAGGAGATATTTTTCTAGACCATCAATCCATCTAAGATTTGGTTTGCCCTTTCTACGCGTGCCAATTGATGCGGCATTGAAGACATTTTTTAAGACTATTTTCAGCAAATTAAAATATTCTCATTAGATTGATTATCCATTATCCTAAAATTTAAAGAACTTAATGCCTTTCAAACTCAAATAATTCTTAAGAAAGCAATTGAAGATAAACAATCCCAGCTAAGGAAAGAAATTTATTCTATTAATCAAAGAACTTCTCGACACCTTTCCTCATTCAAAATGAGAGAAAGTCCATAAGAGATATATAAAGTAACTTACAAAAGAGAAAGACATTTCTGTATCTATTAAGTTAACAAGTAGAATAAAAATCTGCAACTAATCCTCTTTTTTCAAATCATTCACAAGCTTTTTATCAAGCATCGTTATCCGTTATTGCATTATTAAATTCTCATGGATCGATACATTTCCGTAGTTTCTTTAATAAGAGGCTACAGAAAAAGAATGGAATAGTATCACCAGAGAGAGCAGAATTGCACCAATTTCTCTTGATCCAGCCTGGAGGCCTTCCACTTATATGAATCTTCGAACCTCTCTTCTTCTTCCCCTACAACATTTCTTTATACAAAACCAAATTACTGTAATAGGTGGAAGGAAAAGTAGGAAAAAATTGTGAATCTGAATCCTTTCATTTTTTCGAACGTATGCAAATTCCTAACATGACTAGAGGCTTTAAGTTTTTAAGTTTAAAACTGCTCCCAGCATTCTAAATTCAAGAGGTTTAATCGAAGAAGAAAGGGATAACGAGATTTGGAAATTGATATCAATATATATATTCCATCCCAAATCACACTGGAACACAATTTCTTCTTTTGAAAAAAAGAACAGGATGCCAAGTAATACTTTGATGCCATTAATTTGAAAACGAATTCGAATAAAGAATTAAGTTTTAATTGTATTGTTCCAAGTTTTAAGTTTTTCTTTCATGAGCTTGGAACGAATTTACCAGTTTATTTCATGAAATACAGCGAGTAAATTTTTGGATTAGAAATTTTAAGTAGTATGTTTCATCGATTTCCAGTCACATTGTAGTTTTTTATTATTTTTTGGTAATCTTCTAAAGTGATTTTGTTTAATGTCGAGGTGATTTTTTTGTTTGTCCAGATATATAGTTTATAAGAATTTAAGGTTATTTTAAATACGTATTTTCAATTTGATGCTTTTTAGAATATTGTTCTGTTTCTCTTTTCGGAAAATTACCAACTATCTTAGATTTTTTTAGGACTCATTTCATTTTCATATAAGAAAATTAAATTATTTGGGACAAAATGAGCTATGAATATGAATTAATTCATTAACTGATGAAAATTCCTTTCTTTTAACTTCAGTGGGCTAAATTCATGTGACGTCTAAGTCACATGACACTGACTATCATGTGTTTCCAGACATTTAGTTCATGCGCTTTGCTGCTGCCAACTTTTGCTTTTGCAGAAATGTTCTTTTAAAATGTACGTATTTGTCAACAAAAATAACGCACGTTGGTAAACAAAATACACTTTATTTAAAAATACTCTAAGTTTTTAATTCTGAAGAACGTTTTGAGAAGAATCTTAATACTCTTGAACATACTTAATCAATTATCAATCTGAAATTTTATCTAGATTTTACAAATAGAACAATAAGTACATGCCTAGTATCACATTTATGATGGGATGTTCATGAATTCAGCCCATATATCTCTATATTTCTGTTTATTTGATTTGCGTTAATCTGCTGTTGCATTAGAAGCTACATAAGAGCTATTGGTGATGGATTTCACAATTGTAAACTAGACTTAAACGCTTCTTTCTCCTTTTTACGAATCAGGTAACGAAAGAACTCCGAGTTTCACTTCTAATCAACATATATAAGCCTCAATAAACTTGCATCATTGGCCTTAGATCAGTGCTTCTCAAACTTTCCATATTTTTTACCCAATTTTCAGTCATAATTTTCATCGAGTCCCCCTCATACAACAACAATGTATTGAATGCAATATTAATGTACTTCGATGCTAAAGCTACCATGCGACTTTAATATTATAAACTGCGCATATTATCAATATATGTATTGTATTTTGTATATGATAAGCCCATGGAAGTCATTAGTAATTACTAAACTTGCTCTTAATTTAGTAATGATTTATTTTTTGCCACATTGATATATTTATAAGTATCTTATATCAGTGTAAATATGTTTATTTTATATGATGTCAGAATGTATTTTGTTTTGCTTCCTTTCGGTAAATTAGCAATTATTTTAAATCTTTTATTTTGAGTTTTTAGATATACTCGTGCCTCCCTCCACGTAGGGTTATCATGCCCCCCCAAGAGGGGGGTGCGCCACAGTTGGAGAAACGCTGCCTTGGGTGTTCCACGATTCAACTAAATCTTATTGACCTCGTAGTGCTCGCAAGTCACCTAAACAGTCTAACTACTTTTATTATATTTCGGTTCAAACATGAATACCTTGTGAATTTTTTAAACTATAATTCTGTTATGCATCTAAAAATATAGCTACAGCCAACAAATGTATAACAGTGATTCTCTATTACAAATAAATTTAGCTCAATTTTGAAGCGATTGACAAATATTTACTTTAAAATATCTTTGCCTGGCTATTTTTTTCTTCAAACTCTCGATAAATAGAAATGCCCACAAAAAAGATATATCTATTAACAACTAGTTTGAAATTAAACACTTTTTGTTGAATATTTTTATGTAGTGAAAAATATCAAATTATCGTACATTGGTTCACTATTTAATGTTGTGATGACATTTTTTATGTTGAATTTGACTAAAAATGCGATAATGAACGTTGTTTACAAATATATCTTTTAAATTAATTTCATGTGAACGGGTGCAATGCAAACAGCTGCACTATAAAATTACTTTCTAAACCGGTTTAATTTATTAGAAAACCTAATAAAGCAGGATGTGATCTAACTTGTGTGTCTTTCCTATTTTCAAAGAAAAAAAAGGATTTTGTCAGCACCTTATTTTTATTGGATACAAAAAGATGACTCTGCAAAATATCTTACACTTTAACGGATAAAAAATATCGCTGAGTGCTCTGAGAGAAAAATAAAACTTGTGAATTTTGTAGAGACCAGAAATACATGTAACTTTTTAGAGATACTTAAGAACCATACAATTCAGTGTTAGAACACTTTACAATGTACTTCTTAAAAATAAAGTAAAAAGAATTTCTTAAATCTAAATACATGAACAATATTTTCTATACTTTTATCGTTTTCATTATTCTCTACATCTTTTCCTAAATCATGTCAGGTGATGAAATATGATGTTATTGTATATTTTAAAATTATTACGCATATGCGCATGCTTATAATATTTGAAAAGGAACATACAGTGTGCCACAAAATTGTCCGTACGCCTGCAACTTTCTATAAAATTTAATCTTTTTGACTAATAAAAATTAATATATCGGAATTGTAATTTTTTATAGCATCTGCAACTTGTTTTTATTTAAATAACATAATCATTTTTGAAAACAAAGTATAACTATTATTTTAAAAAACTAATACTCAAAAAGCTACTAAAAAATTACGCAAGTCTTCACATACTTCAAAAATATCTCAACATAGGATTAAACATTGTACTTGTTTCTTAACCCAATATTTAATAAAATATCAGCGTGCGCATCAACTTCTAAACGTCTTGATAAAGATTTCAACAATTTTTTTGTAATTTTTGTATACATGTTCCTCCATTTTTCTGCGATTATTGTTTTTCCTTCACATTTTGTTTTTGCATGTCATGTTTTCTTACTTTAAATTTAAATGCTCCCAAAGATGTTTTATTGTGCTTAAATCGGGTGATTTAGGGTTGTTTTTGGAATTTGGACAGCATCGGCGTACATTTAAAGGCATCATTATAATAGTCAAAAAATGAAATCGTCTCCAATATCCAAATTTTGGAGTATGATTTCAAATTGTTCTCTAAAATATTTAAATAGAGCTCATGATTCACAATACCATCAAAAGGTACTAAATAACCTAATCCTGAAGCCGATTTACACCCCTATGCAAGAACACCTCCTCCAAGCAGGTGTGATGGTGTTCTTGTTCCAACTAAATTGTTGAAATTAAGTTGCTCAATTTTTTTCTTCTACAAAGTATTATACATTCGACCTGAAATCAAGTCGAATGCACTGCATTCTGGCTTGCCTGACTAGTCAGCGGTTGGGAAAGAAAGTTTTTTCTCTCATGTTTCCACAAACAATAACACACTTCACTCTGAAATAAAGATTTTTCACTCAAATTTTTTCACACCAATTTAATTACTTGATATATTTTACTTAATCTTTAATATTTTTTCTCAATTGAAGTTAAAATTAAATTTAAATTTTTAAGATCTTTAAATGCAGCAAAGAGCTAAGATAAAGCCGAACACAAGCAACTCCCATTTTCCCCATGACAGAAGTTAGAGCGTCCCTGCGAGAAGCAGGTACTCCGGCATTTATTCAATCTATAAAGTATTACACGCCCTTCTGAATCAAATATTTTAAATTTTCTCTCATCCCAACCAATTTGCTATCAATGTGTTGAATTTTCAGAAACTTAATCCCAAGTATCTAGTTGGAACAGTGGTGTAGAGGTGTTCTTGCAGGGGGTGTAAATCGGCTTCAGGATTAGGTTATTTGGTATTTTTTATCGTATTGTGAATCATGAGCTCAATTTAAATATTTTAAAGAAATATTTAAATTTGAATATTGGAGACAATTTCATTTTTTACCAAGATAGTGATCCCAGCGCACTGCTTTCAATGTACGCCGCTAGTGTCTTTATAACTGTCCCAAATTCTGAAAAAAATCTCATAAATCACCTGATTTAAGCCCAGAAGAACATATTTGATGAGAATTTGAATTCAAAAAAGAAAACAATGTACAAAAAAATGAAACTTGAAGTAAAAGCAATAATCACAAAAGAATGGAGAAATATCAATGTAGAAATTACAACGTTTAAAAGTTGTTGTGAACGATAAAAGATATCCTACAAAGTACAAAATTAAGAAAGAACAATACTTAAAGATGCATTGAGATTTTTTTAAGTGTATACGAAAAATTTTTTGTGGCATAATTTTTAGTAGTCTTTTGATTATTAATTTTTTAAATAATAGTTATACTATATTTTATAAGAATGATTATGGCATTCCAATAAGAACAAGTAGCAATTTTTTAAAAATTATATAATTCCGATGTATATATTAATTTTTATTAGTCGAAAACACATTCAATTTTACAGAAAATTGCAAATGTACGAACACTTTTGTGGTCCACTGTATATTATATATTCAACATTTAAAACTCAATTTTCTATTGGATGTAATAAAAAAATTTTTTAATAAAGGCAGAAATTATATCGTAATTCATAAAGGGATAAAAAAACATATTTTTTTATCATATTTTAGCAATTTTTAGATTATTATAATACTAAATAAGTTTTTAAAAAAAACTTAACAACTACATTGATCTGAAAATTATTAGAAAATTTAAGCAAATCCCACAAGTGTTCAAAGATTCAAAATAATGTCAAAAGAACTTCTTTAAACTCATCAGAAGAGAAAAAAGTATTAAATATAAACAAATTATCACTTGTTTCTAACATAAAGCACAAGGAGTATTAATCTAATAGATCAACCATTGAAATAACGGAATCCTACACGTACAATGTAAAGGTGTTTAAGGTTAAAATCATAGCCAATGAGAAAGAGGAAACTGGATAAGTGCGATGAAAACTAAAAAAAAAAAAAAAGTAATAAAAAAAAATAAGTCAATTCCTACTTAGATCAACAAAGAAAAATGTAATTTTAGTTACTTTTTATTAAATAGTTACAAATAATATAAATATGTAAATACATATGGCAGAATCACAACATTAAGTGGCAATTAATTTTTATTAATTATGATTAATCTTCCAAAACAAAATCGCGTATATAAAATTTCAGTTCAACTAATGCTTTAAAACGTGAGGGAAAAAAATATTTTAAAGGTTTGACCCAAGTCACAAAATATGAAGCCAACGAAACTGTATCTGAATTCTTTAAATAATTAGTTTCAGTCAATTAGTTTTAATTGATTATAATTAAATTACCATATTGTCACCCAAAACAATAGTGTATAGAAAATTTCAGCTCAAATGAGCGCTTTAAAATGTGAGAAAAAACCTTTTAAAGTTTTGACACAAGTCGCCAAAAATGATACAACGTGGATGTATTTTTAATTCTATGAATAATTAGTTTTAATCAATTAATTGTTATTAATTATAATTAAATTACTGTATTGTCATCCAAAATAATCATGTATATGAAATGTCAGCTCATTTTAGAGCTTTAATATGCATTATACTAATGATTGAAAATTTGAACAAGATAAATATATAGAGAAAGAGTGTGAACTAATAGTAGGAATTGAATGAAGACACAGTAATGGAAAATTAATAAGGAGAAATCTTACAAGGAGAGGGCACGACTAAGAAAATTCATTTGGGCTCGAGACCTGGTGTAAAAGTAGTACTCCTTTAGGGTGTTCACCCCTCGATGTAATTCCGTCGAATGGCCAGTAAATTCGGAGAAATAAGCCTTCGAAACTCCTGCTTAACTTTTATACAATTAAATTTTAATTTCATCCACCGATTCTGTAGCTTGGTTGGCAAATCGTCTGCTTACTATGCACGAGGTCAGGGTTCGATTCCACGCGATCTATTTTTTTTCTTCAATTCATTTAATTATTTTTTTCAATTAAATAAATTTATTTATGAAAGGTTTATTAAATATTAAATGATATTTTATGTAATTATTTTGCATTTTATGAAGTAAAAGGATTACTGTAATTGTATTAAATTTTATAAATATATTTTATATTAAATTGTATAAATATATTTTATATTAAATTTTTTATAAATATATTTTACATTAAATTTTATAAATATATTTTATATTAAATTTTATAAATATATTTTATATTAAATTTTATAAATATATATTTTATATTAATAAATAATATTTACGATAAAATATTTAATAAATATATTAAATGATATTTTACATAAAAATTAGTTACGAATAGCTTTATAATGTGAAATACAATATACTATAAATAAAATATTATATAAAATAATTTGTAAAATATATTATCACTATTAAATTAATTATTTTATAATTAATATAATAAAAATATGTCTTTTTTATGTATTATTAATTTAATTATTTTATAACTTTATAAAATATTTAATAAGTTCTTTTCAAATAAATTTATTTAATTTCAAAAAAGTTTTTTTAAGTAATTTTAATACATTTATTTAAATAATTTAATAATAAATTAATAATACATTCAATAATAAATCATAATTTTAATAATAAACCATAATTTTAATAATAAACAATAATTTTAATAATAAATTAATAATAATTTTAGTAATAAATTAATAATATTTCTTATATTAATACTAATGCTTAATAATAATAAATTATAATAAATAGTAATTAATTAATTAATTTTATTAAATAATAATTAATTTACTAATTTTAATTATTAATAATTTTTATTAATCATTATTTTAAATATTTTTAATTAACAATAATTTTAGATATTTTTAATTAAATATAATTTTAATATTTTTAATTATTAATAATTTTAAGTATTTTAATTAATAATAATTTTAAATAATTTTACTAATAAATAATTTAAATTATAAATTTATTTAATTTTTTTTTACTTTTCAAAATAGAAATAATTACATCAAATATTATTTAATATTTAATAAACCTATCATAAATAAATTTATCTAATTTTAAAAATTAATTAAATGAATTGAAGAAAATAAAGCTGTTTACGTGGAATCGAACCGTGATCTCGCGCATAATAAGCAGACGATTTGCCAACCAAGCTACAGAATGGTTTGTATGAAAGCTAAACAGAGATTTCGAAGGCTAATTTCTCCGAATTGACTGGCCATTCGGCGGAATTATATTGAGGGGTGAACACCCTAAGGGAGTACTACTATTACACAGTCTCGATCCAAAATGAATTTCCTTAGATAAAATGTTATTTTGTTTTCTATGGAATATATTATTTAGTAGTTGTCACAATGAGATTTCAAAACTACTTTTTCTCTCCCTTTCTCTCTTTCTTTTTTTTTAACTCTTTATAGTTTCACATACTTAATATCTCATATTTTAAAATATTCAGTTCTATTTAAATTTCTTTTCTTTATTTTCAACCAAATTTTAGTTGACAATTTAAATTATACAGTAATTACAGACATTGTTTACTTTGAAAATTCTCTTTTATATTATTATCGTCTGCCTTAATTCAATAACTCATGTAACTCTAATTTATCCGATTGCTTAATTTTTGCTTATATAATCGTCCGTTTTGTTATAGTTATATTATTTAAGTTGGCATCTTTTGTAATAATTCTAAATTTATTTTTGAGCTGGAGAAAAGAATTTCAATGCATAATCGAGACGATGGTTTAACTTAATAAGGATTTAATTTTTGTGTATTTTCGAGATATAATCTTTCACCTGGGGATCTTTTTGATCATTAGAGTGAAATAAGGATAAAAATTGTTCGTGGAATATAAACTTTGGCTGCTATTCACACTTATTTTGCTGTTCTTACGTAAGTATTTTAACAGTGTGAATAAACTACCTTTTAATACACGTTTTTTTTTTTTTTTTTTTTTGCCCAAAAATCATTAGAACAAAAGTTGTCAAGTTATTTATTTGAATATAAAGCTGTAAGAGCATTTCTTTTTCTTTTTTTAATTTTTCTATTTATTTCGTTAAATTTATAATAGATTACTCATTTAATTAGTTTTTTAGTAATTATATTTATTCATTGACGTTTTAACTTTATTAGGAATTAGCTAAAAATGTTATAGTATAAACAAAATGCAAGTTACTTTATTTTATTATTTATTACAGAATAATAAATTTGGGAATTATATATACATAAGTTAAAATACTATAAATAAGAAATATCCGCATACTATTTACAACAAAAGGCTAGAAATATTATGTGCTAAGCCTTTTCAGACAAAACTAAATTTCTCATCTGCAGTTTTTCAGGAATTTCTCAGGCATGATTTAATTCCTTTAATTATCATTTAGAGGAAGAATTCCTTTCGCTTGAATTTGATTTTTATTCTAATAGAATTATCTTCGTCGATAATTGATTTTCCGACTATACTTCCAATCAAAAAGTTAAGTACTACAAATTTAATTATTCGAAATAAGTTCCATTGGCTGTTTAGTGAAATTAATGAGCTGATAAATCTCATTAGACAGCTGAAGAACACTTAACTGATGGTGAAGAATTTTTCATTCAGAATTGACAGTAAAAACTCCAACTACCTTTCGAAGTCTTGCAAGATTATTTATCTTAATAAACCTTTTATACAAGAAAATAAACGTCGATTAGATGGGAAATTTACAGAACTAGACGTCGATTAGACGGGACAAAATACAATAAAATACATCTGGTTTTTAATATGTTAAGATTACAGTTGTAGTGTACCGATTAATCGTTTGCTCTGTGTTAAATTTATTATTTTCTTCTCTTTCACCAGCATGTTAATTTATTTATAATGTTTTGATGTTATTGTTGTTACTTGTGGTAAAAAGTATTTAGTCTTGTTATTTGTTTCCCCATTATAGAGTATTCTTTGAAGATATATATACAAATTGTGCATTCCAAACTTGGTGCTAGTTTGATATCACGGGGCACGCGCTAAGCTTTTGCTTATGTTCGCCAAGATGGGCGATAACATTACAATATGGTTACCTTGATATTTCTACAGTTTTTGGAATATTGCACGTTTTTAGTACTTTTTAAATGATATTCATTATTAATTTTAATATATATTATGTAACTATTTTATTAATATATAATATAAAAATACAATTATTATTATATATAATCCTAATATTCGTTATTTATAATTGGTTTTGGTGCTAGTTTGATATCGGGGGTAATAGCGCCAAGTTGTTGTTTATGTTCGCCACGATGGGCGATAACATTACAATATGGTTACCTTAGTATTTTTATTGTCTGTTGATGTGGTTGCCATGGGAATAACGTACATTAGAAATAACTTTTATTGGTTTTTCCCGCGGTAACCCTATTAATTTCAAACGAATTTAATTGATTTCTTTAAAAATTTAACCATTTTCAGTGTAATTGTTCTATTGTTTCCGTCTTCTGTTTTATTTTGTGCTGTTTTCGAATATGGATATTTTTAAAATGAGTGAGTACTAGAATATTTTTTTCTTAAAGGAATAAGTGTTGTGCTTTTAATTATCGCTATAAATCGTTTATTTTCGTTTTATTTTACATTTTAAAAATGCTTTTTTTTACGTTCTTTGTTCGATAAAATTCGTTGAAGGAACTTGCAGTGCAATTTTATATTGCAAGCTTTCAGTACTTTGTAATTGATAGTCTTAATTAATTTTAACATCTATTATGAAATTATTTTATTCATAATGTAATACAAAAATGCAATTATTACTATGTGTAATAATCATAATATTCGTTATTTATAATTGTTTCTTTTAATATTTATTTATAAAAATTATTATATATTTTGTTAGTTATTTATAATTAAGAGGACACAGTAAGAACACAGTAAGATTCAATTGACAAAAATCGGTCAAAAAATCAAATCTAATTCTTTAAGTCTAAATTATTTTTTGCTAGCTGGTATACCCGTTCTTCGCACGGGTGAACTGAAAAATTAAACAATACAGATAGAAGGATAAAGAAGTTTTTAATTAGTTAATTTCACGTGAATTGCAAATCAAGCAAAGCTTTTTGCATATCTCAGCTGAACAAAAAAAAAAAAGAAAGAAAACACCTTTGTTAAATTTTAAGTCTGTAGATCTAATAGCTGATAAAAAAGATTTTTTTTTTATTTATAACTCCCCGTAACTCTCTTGAGGGTCGATTTTTAAAATGCCTTCCTAAGCTGATCTCTGCTCAGCAAAAGTAACACATCGTTACAAGTTTTGTGTAATGAGCGCATAAAATAATGTAAATAATTTATATCTGAAAGTGTAATACATTAATATTACTTTCTGTTGTATTTATTTTATGTTAAAATTGTAATATTCGCAAGCAACGCCATTTCTTAAATTATAATGGCAATTCGATGAAAAACATAGCGAAATGTTGACGATAGAGTCAAGTTGGCAAATGTCTAGCTACTTTCATAGCTCGAGCTGTATTAGAGCTTTGAAAGACCCGCCGTGTAGGGGTGCGATGCACGTTAACCCTTTATCTACTGCAGTTTTTTTCATGCAGTAATTTTTTTTTGGGGTCACTACATTGAAAATTAAGATATATACATAAACAAAATACTCAATTTTGGGAAATTTAATCGTTAGAGCTAATTAATTAAAACATATTGAACTGTAAAATTAATTATATACACCGTTCACTTAAAATAAATATTCAAATCGTTTTCTAATGTCTTCATTAACATACCAAAAACATAAGACACTTAAATTTTGACATAAACATTTGGGGGGGGACAAAAATGATAATCTTTGCAATCCGCTGAAAACGCAATACATACTACAAAACTATTCACCTTCCCCACTAAAATACTCATCATAGAACCCGTGCTGCCATATATCTTGGAAGAGTGGATTTCAAAGACTATTCCTGCTAAGTAATGGTAGAATATTCCTGCTAAGTTGGTTAGGTGTGGTAGTTAGGAGATCGGGGTGCCAGCTCAGGTGTCGTTCACGTCACTTGACCATGGTTCAAAATTATGTGGTCCGTCGCCAAAAGCCCTCGTGTAGCTGAACAGTGCGACGTTAATATTCACTCACTCACTCACCTCAAAAAATACTATACAGTAGTTATTATTTTTATACTTAAAAAATGCAATATCCGCCTATTCAATTAAAATTATAGCGTTATAATTAACTACTAACCACAAAAAAAATTATGTAGTGTGAAAGACAAAGTTTATTTACTTTAAGTACCAGAAGCGATAAAAGTATTTATTTTGATATAAGCATTAATTTCTTATAGTTCACACATGAAAAAAATCAATAGTAGCTATTCAAATAGAGAGAGATTTAAAACAACCTCTCCCTTCAAAACTTCGTTTTATTCTGAAATGAAAAAAAAAAAATAGGGATTACACTGATCATAGGAATAAATTAGAAGCCAGCGCCTTGCGTAGGCAAAACAAAAAATTTTCTTCATAAATAAAAGATAGATAATGCTGTCGTGGGCTTTTTTTCAGCGCACGCCTTAATTGCTTGCAGTTGGCAGAATTTTTTCCTACTTACTTGACAAATATCGTTATATTTTGGACACTTCACACAATAGCTTTATAAATTATAGCCTATGTGTTATTCTGATATATAAGCTATATTACTGTAAAGTTTCATTAAAATGCATTCCGTTCTTGTTGCGTGAAAGACGAACAAACATCCAAACAAACTTTCACATTTATAATATATATAAAGATATACTTGTCTATAACCTCCCAAAATTTGAAAGTTCTAAACTTAAAAAACGCAGAATTATGATAGATTTTACGTTAGCTTTTACTCATATCTCTATGGTAGATCAAAACTTAAAACTTACTTATTTTAGAAAGATAATATAACTATTTTGTCTTCATATAAAATGCTAATGCTTTTTTTCTATTGTTCCTAATGCTTTGAATTTTTTTACCAATTGCTAATAGTACATGTAACAAAGGTTGGTATGTATTTTTGAATTAAGGCATTACTTATTTTTTAAAAAATAATAGAACTCAGAATTTATACCTTTTTTAAAGGATTTTCAATAAGCATTCATAAAAAAAGTATTGTACAAATACCAATCATATGATCACAAACCCATACCAACTTTTGATATACATAGTTAGAGGTACTTGTAATCAAATTTCATGCGTGTACGTAAATTTTTGTATGAGGAGTAGCATTTTAAAATCACAAATTTTAAGTTTTTTCCATAAAAAATTAAATGGCTAGCTTTTTATAAATTTTTGAGCACAAAAAGGGTTTATCATAGCATACACACGTAGGAGACAACCAAAAAAATTTTGAACACCCTTAAATAAAAAATTTGGGGGTAAATCGTACCATGTCCCCTTAATATTGTTATTTATTTATAATTATTACGTTATATGAGTATTCTTATGTATAATTTTTATAATATCAAAATACGATGAATATTCTTTTTTATAATAACTGTTAAATTATATTATACGATTATAATTATATATAATAATTATTATTAAATCATACTACATGAATATTATATACAATTACTATTAAACTATATTATAGGATTATTTGTATATACTGCATAATATTTTTAGTACATGTTACTTGTTATTATATTATATTGTTATTCATTATTTATTGTTTGATCTTGGTTATTCTCAGTCTCTTCCTGTGTTCTTTTTTTTGAAAGATATCTCAAGGTATTTCAAAACAATTCTTTAAATTTATCTTCCGGACGATTTGATACCGCTAGGCCGCCATCTTGGATTCCATTCCAGCGACAACAAGCGCTACTTGGCATAATCCCTTTTTCGCGCCAAGCAACGCTTGGCGCCTTGCCCCGTGATATCAAAATAGTTTAAGAAAATCTATTATTTACATACATACCTATGTACAATAAATTATATATATTTTATTAATTATATATTTAAGTACAAGTTAGTGATTCCGAAATATGTAGAAGCATGTACACTTCGTTTCCATAAGAGTTTGTAAAATACATACATTAGTGCACAAAAAATTCAAGCCGTTTTGTACCGATTTTACACTTTGTTTGCTCTATGAAATATTTTCTGTCACATTTTTTTCTGAAATCAAATTACATTTGCACATAACAGCAAAAAATAAAAAGCACTGTATCATTATATTACTTTTAAAATGCACCATGACTAAAAAATAAACAAATTTCTCTTAAAATGAATAGATATTATGTTATAAATGTTTTATTAATTTTAAAGTTCATCTAAACAATCCATTTAGTTTTCCTTCTTTTATTATTATTTTGTAAAATCTATACTACAACTATTAGTGATGGATTTTGTTATTAAAAATCATGGTAAAAAATGATGAAAGCATCAGAAATAAATTTAATTTCCTAAACTTCCGGATCAATTTCACTTCAATACAAATTATTTCACTTTCAACATCTCTCATTATGTGATAACGTGGTTTTTTATAGTACAGATATTCGAACATGCGAAGCTCCGAATTTTCTCTATGCTACTGTAACCCATCAAATTTTGCTGTTGTTCCTTGATTTTCAAATATTAATTTCTAATTAATTTTTAATTACTATTTCAATTAATTATTAATTCGGATATGTGAGAATAATTCATTTCATTTGAGTTAATTTTTTTCAAGTATCATTTCCCGTTACAATTATTTACTACTGCAAACAAAATCTTTTTTATAATGTTGCAGAAGAACAGGATTCAATTCAAGCTTTTATTATCTCATTCACATTTTTGAGGTAAAAATTAGACATTAGAGTAAAAGTCATATTTTTATCAGAAATAAAATTCAACTTCAGTTCTAACTCTAACACATCATTTTCAGCAATATCTTATTAAATCCAATCTCATTAATGGCAACATTCTATGACAAAAGTTACCGTATTTCATCACTTACTCAGGTTTCCGTATATTGGGTTGTATGGAAGGGATTTAACCAGAAGTCTTTCCTCAAATCCCTTTTTTGGTGGTCATTAGTGACCAGAATTCTTCTTTATCAGTAAGGATCCCACCTCTAACCCTCTTTTCTTAGATGACCGGAACACATATATCCCCCTAGATTATCTTATTCCAACTAAAACGGGTATTTCCGGGGACTTAGTTGAGAAAAGTGTAGTATGGTCGAAGTATTTTTGTATTATGGTTCGGGTTCAGAGTTGTATTTATGGATAAAATAGAGATAAATTATAAAAGCTATCCAAATAAAAAGTGCCACGTGTATTTTTAGCACTTTTTTTAACATTATGTTCTTAACTCTCTGTCACTTTTAAACTTGGATTTATTTGATTTCTTGGATTTGTGTGTGTGTGTGCGTGCGTGCGTGTGCGTGTGTGTGTGTGTGTGATAAGAATAAAAAATAAATTAATTAATAAAATACATTTATACTTCTGAATTTTTAAATTTTATTACTATTATTATTTATGAAGGAAATCACAAAAACCGGGAGTGGTGCCTCGAGGCACCACTGAATTAAGAAGTCAAAACTAGAGCGCAAAAGCAAATGTTATCAAAGATGAAAATTTCTGAAGCAGTTCTTAGTTTGCGCGTAGCATTAGACTATTATTCTTCACTTTTCACATACATTCTGGATAAATCCAACACACTTCAGAAGCTTGTTCCATCTTGCAGCACCAAGGGTACCTGTGTACCTCATTGCCCTTATACAGCGCCATCTAATTGTTTTCTTTATAGTACCATTTCGTTAGCTCAAAGTGTAGACCACGGGCTACTATGCGTGTTAACATGATAAAATCAATTATATGAATCAAACGGTATTTTGCCTACATTCTGCACTATACTACAAAAGATTAAAATATTACACATTTATATAATTCGTGTTATATAAAGTTCAAGCTTAATGTAAAACATAAATCGACTTTCAGTAATGCAGCATTGACCAGGCAATAACATCAAGATGCATGCTTTTTATTATTTATTTCGCTTTATAGATACAAAAAAATGTATTAACAGATTAAAAACATACTTTTATAATATCAGTTTTCTTGCAATTTTTCTAAATGGGAAATTGCATCTTCAAGTTGCTAATGCCATTTTTTAAAATTGCATTTCGCGGGATTCGATTCATAAGTTAAATTAAATCCTCTCTATTTGTATAAATGTAACTATTTTGTACATTAAATATTTTTCAAAAGAAAATCCAATTATAAATTTAAATCTAGAATGGAAATATATATTTCGATTGTCTCATTTCCTTTACTTTTCAAAGTGCTGAATTTTTAATAAAATCGGTGAGAGGCAAATCTTCTTCGAAGTACTTATCACAGAATCTCAAATGAAATTAATATTTTTGCGTGGAAGACGATGGCGGAAATATCTTTGTTGCGGATGACATTTAATTACATTTTCTGAAAAGTTTTTTTGAAGCTGAATTTTTGAGTTCTATTTTAATTTATAAATAAAATAACAGGTTTTTATTACATTTACTTTATCGGATTTTGTTTGCGACTCTATGCAAAGGAAATTAATTCTCTTTCAATACCAATTGTTTGTAATCAGAATAACTTCTGAATAGAAAAGAAACGTGAGAATGGAATAAAATATGCTTTATTTCCTTTTTTCTATTTTTAATAATTCTTTTACTCGTTAAATAAATTCTAAATAACATCCAAGATTTATTTTCATAAATAAAATAATACAGTTCAAAAAGATTATTCCTCTACGTCAACGTGATATTGTAAAGTTTTTCAATGTTTGAAAGAAAATATTTTATTTTATAATTATTTTCATTATTAAAGCACTAATTAATAAGACTGAAAATGTTTCATTAAATTGGATTTATTAGAAAATACTCAAATGAGTTAAAAATAATTGTAGTTATTTTTAATAAATAATGATTGAAATAGTTTCTGGAATTACTTTATATAAATTTAATTAATTCTATTTAAATGGTGGGCTTTAATCATATGTAATATCAAGAATTTTTTTCCTGTAAATTATTTAAACATAATGTAATATGACGGAAAAATTAAGCATCTATAAGGAAGGTATTGAAACCTCTTAATTTTTTAACTAGGGTTTTTGGGGTATACAATATGTTACAAAGTGTTTTGGATATCAATTTTTAAACGAGATAAGTCATGAATACATTTTTTCAAATCCATAATGTAAAAAAAAATCCAATAGTGTAAGTTTTTTAAATAAAGAACTACCGTGCAAACAAACTATTTAATAGTTTTAATGGCAATTTTGCATTTTACTAATTGATAACTCTGATTTATTGATTTCCTGCAATAGATGAATAGCCTTTCCTTTACCATTATAACAAAATAATTTCCATTAATTAATATCAATTCATTCGTGCAGTCATTTTCGTTGTGGTATTTATTCAATATTAGAATTAATAATTGCAATTATTTTGCAATATTAAGTAAGAAATAATTAGTTTAACTAATCTATTACAGATTGTTTTCACTTTACCGCAAAATCCGGCGTATAACGCACCTATACTTTCAAGCTGTATTTTTTAATTTCTAGGTATATTCGCCGTATAACGCGCACCCCCTGTTTTACGAAAAAACTTAAAATGTGCGTGTGCAATTTTCTTATGTTTTGAAGTCATTATTTGTTGGATGAATCATTCCAGACTCTCTTTTGAAAAAATAGTATACTTCTAGAACTATACAATCCTTAAGGAGGGGGGAGACCAAATCAGCGCCATGGTTGGATTTTTCCTACGCTTTTCTATAAACATTGATTCCTTTTTCCCATTTTGTGTGATGTACGAGACGGGCGATTAATTTTGAAATAAATTAGAACAAGCCTGAGACTTATTACGCTAGCTGTCTGTAGTATATTCAGTACTACGAATACTATGAATAATATTGAATACGCTTCAAACAGCGAGCAGTAAAAATGGGTCCTGGCAAACGAAGCAAAACACAGTGATGGTTTCAAGATCTAAGTGATTCAATTTGCAAAAGAAAATGGAAATCGTGCTGCAGCAAGGATGTTTGATATTGGTAATAGCCCCATAAGGGAGTGGGGAAAAAATGAAAAATGACAATAATTAACATACCAAAGAAGAAATGTGCTTTACGTAAAGGAGTAACGAAATGGCCTATTCTAGAAGAAAGTGTTGCGAACTGGTTCCTAGAAAATCGCCAGGATGGATTAATTGTAACAAGAAACAGTGTACGTTTATTTGCCTTAAAATGGTCAAAAATGAATGCAAATGAAAGTAAAAATTTTATAGCAACTTTCAGTTGTGGTGTAGCCGATTTATGGCACGCAATAATTGAGTTCTGCGAGAAAAAACAAAAGTTTCACAAATGCTTCAAAAAGACGTGGACAACAAATTGATAAGTTTCCAGAAGTATGTCATCGGGTTACGAAATCAAAAGAAACATTTACTGTCACATATTGGAAACATGGATGAAACTCCAGTAACGTTTCACATGATAGAAAATAAAACTATAGATATGAAAAAGGAACAAAAACAATTCACATAAAAACAACAGGACACGAGAAATCTTATTTTGCAGTTGTGCTCTCATGCTTAGCGGGCGGCATAAAATTAAAACCCATGGTTATTTTTAAAAGAAAAACAGTGCCAAAATCCAATTTCCCGAAAGGTGTTTTCATTCATGTACACGAAAAAGGGTGGATGGATAAAAATGGTGTGAAATTGTGGATAAAAAATATTTGGCAAAGGCATCCAGAGACCTTACGGAATCCACAAAGTATATTAGTTTGGGATATGTTCAGATCCCATCTAACAGATAATACGAAAAAATTGCTAACTGAGTGTAACACAGATATAGCAGTTATTCCTGGCGGATTAACGTCATTAGTTCAGCCATTAGATATGTGCATCAATAAACCTTTCAAACAAAATTTAAAACGACAGAGGAATATATGGATGCTAGAAGGAGAAAAATCATTTACGAAAGGAGGCCAAATGCGTCATGCCAGTCTGGAAATAGTGTGCGAGTGGATAATAAAAGCATGGAATGAAATTAAACCTGACTTAATTCAAAAGTCAATTAAAAAATGTAGTGTATCTAACAGTGTAGATCAAACAGAAGATGATTATTTAGTTATGGATGAGAGTAACAGTGATGGTGAAAATGGTACAGATTTCGATGATGTGCCTGAAGATATAACGTAAGACGAATATGCCAACCTTTTCATGTTATCCAACACTGAAAATTCATAATATGTGTTATTTCTTTAAAATAAACAGTATTTCGATTATATATATAAGTCCAAATCTCATTTTTATACCTGGCGTATAACGCGCACTCCTAAATTTCGATCTTATTTTTTTGTTAAAAGTGCGCGTTATACGCTGGATTTTACGGTAATTATTATGTTTTGCTACTTTATAAATAATTCATTGAGTTAAATTTAGGCTCTTATAGGTGTGTTTTGCATTATCGTGTTCCCATTATTAAAACTTTTCCTATCATGAATATGAAAGAAGCAGCTTTGCATCTTGATAAACATCTGACAATCTTAACAGAAAGTAATTTCAACTTGGGGAATATATTTTTAAACAATAAAAAGAATTGTATAGATATAGAATGTTTTACAGAATTCTTTGCAAAAAAATGGAAAACAAAATGAGGTGAACCCCCTTGGTCACACCTTGAACACCAAGATTAATTTGAGGCAAATAACCATTAAGAGCCATTTTGAATAATAATAATAATATTTATTTATTATTATAATTTTCTCAAAAAAATCTCTGATAACATATAATAAGATAATGTTACGTCATTTAAAGGGATTTGCCTTTATATTAAATTAAATTACTAAGAATGCAATTAATTAATAATTAAGCTCAAGATCAAGTAAGGTTTACCGAAATAGAAAATGCGAGAAATACACGTATTCGAATTCTTAACTTTCCTTAACTTTAACTAAGTCACTTAAACTGACGCTTATTTTAAGCGTACGTGAATTATATTTACTGCTGGCTTATATCAGCTTTCTGGTACGTCTAGCAGCACGACGTCTTCACGAATCTAATCTCCTTGAATCTTCTAGTAATGCGTTTAAAGTTACTGGTTCAATAGCCTTCCATCATCTATCTTGCTATCTCACAACGCTTGACTTAAATACCTTATCTAATTTAAATATCCCGTACATGTTTTTGGAGTTGATTGGAAATAAACGCGAATTTATATTCCATAAAAAGACGCCTAAGAAGATTGGTGGAAAGGTTCCGTACAGATTCGTCACAACCTCCTACAAAAAAAAAACGGGATTTATTCGAAGATCACAAACGGCCTGAAAATAAATTACGTAACCAATTCCTAGACTTGATTTACAGTCCCGACGACTTTAATATATATATCCACCAATCGAATACTAAAAATTCTCCTTCCTTAAGGGAAAGAAAAAAAATTACGACCTAAAACTACACTTTAAAGGACGTAACATTTACAGAATTTGATTTCCCTACAACACGCCCATTTGGCTCTGAGGCAAGGAAAAAACCACCGAAATGGTAAAAAACCTGCCTGCGTGGCTTACTTAACTACTTAAAAATCTACTTAAATATTATAGAAACATACTCGGACTTGCATCTTGCTTCTTTTGTTCACTATACTATGCTCAGGGTCAGCTACCCTGAAATGAGAATTTCTTTGTGTGAAAAAACAAACATCTAAAGTAAAGAGTGTTTTTTTTCCAGGTATAGAAGTTTAAGTTGGCATTACTTCCCAAGATGGCGATTGATTTAACAGCTGTCAAGTGATTTATTCTGAGTTTGGTTTGGCAATTCATCAAAACGATCATCAAGCAAGGCGTAAATTCGTCGAATAGGCCCAAAACGAGATTGCCGTTGTTCCCGATTTTCATAAGCGAATTTTGTTTAGCAATGAAGCGCACTTCTGGTTGAATGGCTACGTCAACAAACAAAACTGCCGCATTTGGAGTGAAGCTAATCCACAAGTGTATGTCGAAACACCGTTACATCCAGAAAAACTGATTATTTGGTGCGCTTTATGGGCTGGTGGAATCCTTCTTCAAAAACGATGAAGACCACAACTTTACAGTCAATGGTGATCGGTATAGAGCCATGATTACTAACTTTTTTTATACCTGAATTGAACAATCATGATGTCCAGGAGCTGTGGTTCCAACAAGACGGCGCAACATGTCACACAGCTCGTGCCACAATCGATTTATTGAAATACACGTTTGGTGACCGCCTAATTTCACGTTTTGGACCTGTGAATTGGCCTCCAAGATCTTGTGATTTAACACCGCTAGACTATTTTCTGTGGGGTTATGTTAAGTCATTGGTCTATGCGGATAAGCCACAAACGCTTGACCATTTGGAAGACAACATTCGCCGTGTTATTGCCGATATACGGCCACAAATGTTGGATAAAGTCATCGAAAATTGGACGTCCAGATTGGACTACATCCGAGCCAGCCGTGGCAGTCCTATGCCAGAAATCATATTTAAAATGTAATGCCATAAGATTATCTTTCGAATGAAAAAAATTCATGTCAATCGAATAATACATCGTTGTTTTATTGTAATTTAAAGTTCTATACCTCTAAAAAAACACCCTTTATATACAGATTCCTTCATTTTTTATACGTAACATTTTCATATACATCCATTGAAGCATCTGGTTCCTAAACATTCCCATTCCATACATGCTGCCCTTGTTAGTATTAAATGTTAGTTCTACCTAATTACGCTGCGTCCCCAGTCACCAGATGTGAGATAAAATATACACATATATATACATACAATTTCAAACATTTTTAAAAAAAACATTAAAACAAACAACCAAAGGAATTGTCGCATCTTAGCGAAGTCATACATAGAAGTAAACAAATGCATTCTTACAAATAATTTCTCCATATTTATACAAAAAAATTAATACAAAAGCTGATTTTTCTCATCAAGAAAAAACGCACTTATTGTAGTGTCCACTTTTGCTTGGCTTCTTAAATTAAAAATCCGCCCGTGACTTGCTTCATTGCAATAATTCTTCCGACCACTTGTTCGAAAGGAGAAAAGAAAGAAACGATACAACCTGATATTTTTCTTTGTCCTTTATTCGCTCCTATCCACTGGATCTCCGTCTAAGGCTTCCATACTGAGGCTCCTTCTCCTGATGTTGTTCTGTGGGATACTTTCGATTTCAATGTTCCTCCGCTCCTCCGGAAATCCTTCGGGTAGTCTTACTCGGCTGCGTAGGTAGTACGGACAAGGTCTCACTGCTGTCGCCTGTTTAGACCGGACAGGTCTCCTCTCAGCTGCCCTGCTGGTACCGTTTTTAGTTGTCCTTGTCTCCCGGGCCTTGTCGTATTGTCCACTTCCTTCATGCCTGCTCCCTTCTGTAGGTGGCTTGTCCTGCCTGGAATCCCTTGGGTGAGAGGGACCTGCAATGGACTGTGATCCCTGGGAGGGGTTATTAGGTCTTCTATATTTATAATTTCAAGATGAAACCGAGGACGGAATTGCTCTTTTTATCCCCTGTTTTGGTTCAGGGGTTGGTTTTTTCTGGTCCTATGTTCGGACCCCTGCAGAGAACGTTTTCTGCAAATTTTGGACCTCTTTAAATCCTTCCTGTCCGCTGATCCATTTGACTCTACTTTACGTTTCAATCTCGGATCCTCCCATCCGGCATTACCCTTATTTGATTTACTACCGTTACTCTCCTCACTCGAGGTTTTCCTAGATCCTTTGAATTTTCCTGGTTGCGATCTACTTGACCTATTACTCGACCTCTGTCCTTCATATAGTGTCTCAAGATGACTAGCTGAACTAATCGTGTCGGATTGTCGTGGACGGTACACTCGCACCTGTTCGATATTAACTGTTACCCTTTTACACCTCTTCCAAATAATTAAATAGTTATTCCGAACCTCCAACACTCTATATGGCCCTTCAAACTTAGGCATAAACTTTCCAACCACTCTCCTACCCGCAGCACTTATAAAATGAGTTTGTACCAACAACAAATCATTTACTTTGATATTAACTTCCCTCCTTTTCCGATTATAATATTTTCCCCAATTTTTGTGTTGTTTCCGCATATTTTGCCTTGCTTCATCGAATAATTTCTCAATGTTTCTTCCTACATATTCAGCACCCTCTGTGACATTTATTAATTTGTTAAAAGGTGTTATAATTTTTCTACCTAAGAATAACTCAGCCGGAGTTTTATTTGTTGTCTCGTTCACTGAAGTGCGCAGCGCGAAAGCGAACTCATGAAGAAATCGGTCCCAGTTTTCGTGATTTTCTTCTACAAAACAGGCTATCGTCTGTACTAAATTGCGATTAACTCTTTCCTTTAAATTCGCCTGTATGTTACCGTTTTCATATGTTTTATGTCCAACCTGTGACTTAAGTGTTCAAATACCTCTGATATAAATTGGGGGCCGTTATCACTAATTAAAGAAATCGGAGCTCCGTAACGTGAAATATAATTCTCAAAAAGAGCGTTAGCTATGGCCTGGGCCGAAGCTTTTCGTAAAGGAATAAGCTCACTCCACTTAGTGAAATGATCAGTTATTACTAATAAAAATCTATATCTTTCGGGTCGGGAAACGGGGTAGGGGCCTAATAGGTCTAACGTTACAATTTCATTGGGGTAATTCGATACTATCGGAATTAAACGACCAGCTGGTAGCGCGTTTTTGTAATTAAATTTTTGACACCGGTCACAGGTTGATACATATTCAAACATATATTTCCTCATATATGGAAAATAACATGTGTCGCGTAATTTTAAATAGGTCTTCCTCTTTCCTAGATGGCCTGCTAATGGCAGATCATGAAATTCTTTCATTACTGTTTCGCGAAGCGATCTAGGAATATACACTCTTAGTTCTCCAAGAGTTGTAAAATATTTCGCGTAAAAGAGTAGACCGTTGATTAATTTAAAATCCTGGGACCAACCCTCGCATACAGTCACATTAACGGAACCATCGTCCGGATTTTCTAAATAACGATAGATGTGTCCTAACTAAGGATCTTCCCTTTGCTCTCGAATGAGTTGTTCTCGGGAGTTTAAGGGCTAGGGCTCGAAGAGCTGCGCACGAAATTTGTGATCTATCCATATTGCCTACTGGATTCCTAGACAAAACGTCCGCGACAACGTTTTGGACCTCCGTCCGATGTTCCCATTCTATGTTGAACTCGGATAACTTGAATGCCCATCTAATCATTCGACTAGATAAGTTTTTCCCATTCGTTAGCTTTGTTAATGCCGCGTGATCTGTGATTACCTTCACCGGCAGGGATCCGAAATAAGTTTTAAACTTATTTAATACCCATATCACCGTTAAACATTCGCGTTCAGTAACAGCATAGTTTCGTTCCGCTTTATTGAGGGTTCTAGACGCGAATGCAATAGGTCTGTGGATTTGATTAAGCACAGCACCAATTCCGACCCCACTAGCATCAGTAAATAAGTTAAACTGTTCTGTAAAATTCGGCAATTGTAAAACTGATGCCTCTGTTAATGCTCGTTTTATCTTATCAAAAGAATCCTGTGCTTCTGTCGACCAATTAAATTTAATCCCCTGTTTCTTTAACCGATATAATGGTTCACATATATCTACATACTTGGGTATAAATTTCTGATACCACCCCGACATCCCTAAAAATTTCAACACTTCCTTGCTATTTTTAGGAGGTTTCATCTCTGTGATTGCCTTCACTTTACTATGGTCTGTTTCGATCGCTTCTTTACTAATTACGAGATCTAAATACTTCAATTTGTCACGTGCGAAGTGGCATCTTTCCTTATTTAGTGTTAGCCCTGCGTCTCTCAACAATGTAAATACCTGATTCAAATGATCTATGTGTTCATTAAACGATGGGGATGTGTTGATAACATTATCCATACAAACTGACACGAAACGCCCAATAACAGGTTTTAATATTATATCAATGGCTTTTTGGAAATTTGGCGCCACCCCTGAAAGGCCGGAAGGCATTCTGAGGAATGCAAATGTGCCATTGCAGGTTATAAACGTGGTTTTCTCTATATCTTTTGGACTAATCGCCAATTGAAAATAACCACTTTTTAAATCCAATGTGAACATCACGCCGGTATGCGGAATGTTTGTGATTAGATCATCAATCACCGGTAATGGATATCAGGGATATTTAGTTATTGAATTAAAAGTTTGCGATAATCAATCGCAAATCTATACGCCTCAGGAGAATCCGGAGGAAGGCCATTATTCTTGCGCGTTTAAACTACTGGTGACGCGTATGGGGATTGAATAGGACGGATCTTACCATTTTGCAACATTTTCTCAATGTGATAATCAATTATTCCTTGTTTGACCCTGTCATATCTGTAGGGTCTCGATACTACTGGTCCCTTGTCCCCAGTATCGATTTCGTGGTATAAAACATGAGTTAACCCCGGCTGATCTGAAAATCGCTCTTTAAAACCATTAAATAAATTCCTTAATTTTTGCTTTTGCCCTTCACCAAGCTTTGTATCTGATAGATCAATCTCGACCGGCTTGTCCATTTTCTGCAACTGCTTAATTTGGTTATCTGGAATGATCAGCGATTTCTGATCGAAATCTAAAGTTAATTTAGACTCTTTCATAAAATCAATGCCTAAAATGCATTGGTACTGCATATTGTTAAGAATGTGAAATTCCCAGGTTTTCTGGAATTCTCGGATCTGAATCGGTAATTCGACCCGACCTAAGTGACAACACGGGCTCCTTGAGCCGTCACTACACTATCTTTCGTCTTTTGACGAGGTCGATACGAAAAATATTTGCGATAGACCTCTTCTGAAATGAAAGATTTCTCCGCCCCCGTGTCCCAAAGGGCTGTAATGAATGTCTCATTTAAAAGAATAGGGACATACAGTAAATCTACTGGAGTCATTCGTAATGAGGATACTCTTATAGTTTGGTGTTCTGTATCTGGAGGATTTTCCGTACATCGTGATCGATCACCCCCATACTCGCATCGATCACTTAAAAGTTTAAATATCTGTTTCGATCATTCCGACCCCTGAAAGCACTATTCCTCGAACCACCTTGTCGACCGCCTTGATTGTGGAATCTATGATCCGATTGACCACCACGGTGTCGACCATCGAATCTCTGATTATCCGCAACACCTTGACTCTCAAATCTATTGAACTCTCTCCGTGATCTACTATTGTCCGCGTATCTATTGTTACCTCTCGTTTCCCTCCAATTTTCCTGTCGATTCCTGTTAGGGAAACGATTGTTCTCGTTTGGTTTTATATCTTGGGATTCCCAACTCGAACCTCTGATCTTTCTATTTAGAAACCATTCCTCATACTTATCAATTATTTGTAGGAGGTTAGATGTGGTTTGCGGATGCCTAATCTCAACTTAATCTAAAATCTGAGGTTCTAACCGACTAATAATATGATCGATCAATTTCTCCTCCGTCATTTCGAGTTTTAAGATTTTGTGGATCTTTAATAACTGATACACAAAATCACACACACACACAACACACACACACACACACACACAAGACGGTTGTTGATTATGCTTTTGAGGTGATGCGAAAAAACGAGTTTCTAGTTCCGACCTATTTCTAACCACGGGGAACTGTTCTGACAAAGCTTGCTTTAAGTGCGCGTAATCCGTCGTCTAGTCTTCAACAACCCTATAACTTAGAACCTCAAACCAATCTAGTGCCCGTCCTGTGAGATGACCCTTTAAATATGCCCAAGCGAGTTGTGTGGGTATCTCGTAATATGTTAAGTTATTATCTATATTTTCCAAAAATTCAACCACATTCTCCACCCCCGAAAAATACTGCTCAGGGATGATTCGAAAATTAGATCCGACTCTAAACTCGGGATTTACTCGTTGGGCGCCACTGTGGTGAACCCCCTGGGTCACACCTTGAACACCAAGATTAATTTGAGGCAAAGAACCACTAAGAGCCATTTTGAATAATAATAATACTTATTCATTATTATAATTTTCTCAAAAAATCTCTGATAACATATAATAAGATAATGTTACGTCACTTAAAGGGATTTGCCTTTATATTAAATTAAATTACTAAGAATGCAATTAATTAATAATTAAGCTCAAGATCAAGTAAGGTTTACCGAAATAGAAAATCCTAGAAATACACGTATTCGAATTCTTATATAACTTTCATTAACTTTAACTAAGTCACTTAAACTGACGCTTATTTTAAGCGTATGTGAATTATATTTACCGCTGGCTTATATCAGCTTTCTGGTACGTCTAGCAGCACGAAGTCTTCACGAATCTAATCTCCTTGAATCTTCTAGTAATGCGTTTAAAGTTACTGGCTCAATAGCCTTCCATCATCTATCTTGCTATCTCACAACGCTCGACTTAAATAGCTTATCTAATTTAAATATCCCGTACATGTTTTTGGAGTTGATTGGAAATAAACGCGAATTTATATTCCCCAAAAAGACGCCTAAGAAGATCAGTGGAAAGGTACCGTACAGATTCGTCACAAAAATACACTCCAAACATCTCTAGACAAATTTGTTGTAGAAATACCAATGCTGATACACAACTATAAGAGTATATTAAAAACTTTAATGTATGTAATATTTTAGTGATTTAGTATTCTCTATAGTATCATATATTTTAAATTCCATAGTGGTTAAATCGTTTACGTTCAAATTGCAAATCATATTAATTTCTAGTTAATGATCTTAAAGTTTCTAGATGATTTTCTACATGAACTAGTTTCTATATGAAGTGATTAATTACTAATCATTTCATTATCAATTTTTTTAGAATTGTTTTACTAAAGCTCATTTAAAGCGTCAAAAAGGTGGAAAAAGTTAGGAATATTTATTAGCTATTCAATAATTGCACCTAATTTGTATCAAAGTAATTTTAACTTCATTTCACATACTAAAGGGCAATTAAATTATTCTTTTTTAAAAAAATGAAGAATAATTTTTTTAAGTTAAATAATTAATTCATATTTTTAAAAATTTATAAAAGTTATCATTTAAGTATTTTAAACAAAATTTATTATATAATTATTTAGACCAAATGCTTATATTTAAGTCATAATATTGTTTAAAATTATTTAGTAAATATGTTAATATATCTTTAAAAGGAATACTACTTTTTAGCAGAAGAAACGTTTTAAAGTTTAAGGGAATCATAAAAAAATGTAAGAATAAATCTCCATATGAATATATTTTCTTGGTGTTATCATTTTCTTTTATGCAACTTTTCTTATTAAAATAAACTAAGTGTATATTAAAGGAAAAACAATTTTGAAACAAGATTTCAGTTCTGTAAATTAAAAAGTTTCTTGAATGTTGAACAGACTTGAATTAAGAAATTCAGTCACTAAAGAAAAATTTTCTCACTTGGTACTTTCAAGGAAAGAACGGCAAACAAAAGTTTTGGAGAAGAATACGAAGCTTAATATACAGAAAAAGATAAATGACTCAAGTCGAAGAAAAGTAACTTTTATGATACTAGAGGGAAAACTCAACTATTTTCTTCTCAGATTTGGTTTGAACTATTTTCTTGGAATTTCACTTTTATGTAAGGGACTACTTCGTTTTGAAAATTTAATCTTAGTATTAATTCACAAGCATACATTTTCTAAAAATGTAAGTGCGTTCGATCTATGCACTAGCAGAAGAATTAAAATTATTAATTTACGGAATAAAATTTAGACTATATTGTAGAAGGGATATTCGTAAACCAAAAAAAAACTTTTTAAAATATTGAACAATTAATAATTACTTAATAATCAATGAATAATTAGTTTCATTATCTGAATTGCAAAAAAATGTCTCAACAAACTCAAACTTACGACATTTTTTTAAACAGGACAGTTTCAGATTTGAGGAGATTTGGAATCACATGAACATAATTTAGACTATTAGATTTTCCAAAAACAGGACAACTCTTCAGAATATCTTAATAAAAGTATCTTACTGCAAACTATTCATCCAGACATATTTTGTGAGGAAAAAAGAACACAAAATAATTACATAAGATTGTGCAAAAATTACTAAATTAAGTTTGTGTGCTTATCTTTCCTTTTCATTATACTTCCTCATAATATTAATGTAAAGTATCCCTAGAGAACTTTTCACTTGATTGTGATTTAAAATTATGCGATTCATCGCTATAAGCACTAGCATGTATTCAATTGAATAATATGCAACAAAAGTTTTTTCTGCAATAAGTATAATTGTGATACGGACGACTTTAATTAAATTAAAACGATTGTATGCAGCTCACGCATTCGAATTGGATGATGATCACCAAATAATCATGGTTGTAATTTCAAGGTCAGAGTTGTTGTTCCAAGTAAAACCCATCATGTAGAGCAGCTGATGCATGCCACATCGTCTTGGTGATGATGTTTGTGGAAGAAGGTCTTGGCTCAAGTGAATCCGCATCACACTTGCCCGCAGTTGAAAACTACGAGTTTTGATACCGATATCATTCGTGCTACTTTACAGTGAGACGTTATTAAACAATCAATCGAAAGCAGTCGCAGATAATGCCCCATTTGGTTTTTTCTTGCATTTATTTTCACTGTAGTTTATCCTTTATTGTAGGATTGCTATGTATATGTTTCTATGGTTTATACTCTTATATTTGTTATGGAAACATTTCGATTTTGTTTTTTAAGACATTCTCCCTACTTTTACAGTTTCATTGCTAAAGTTCTGCTAAACCAGTTGCAAAAGAGTTTTACTGGCAGTGGACAATTTCTAACTTTCATTTTAAAAAAGAACTGTTAAGTTCTTTAAGCACCACTATATTTTTTGGTCTCTCAAAAAGGCTTTTAAACTGACATTTATTTGTTTTGGTGCACCGAGCGTGTTGATGTGATACGAAACAAAATAGCTTGTCCGCAAATAGGTCAGACTCGTAAAAGAAATAGACCTGGTACCTAAAATGCCTTTAATTCCTGGATAAACGAGCATGGTTGTCTACAGAAGATGCTAACGAGACACGGTTGGTGATATCGATTTACTGGGTAGTTGATGCAGTAAACGTCCAGATCAAGAACTCGAGAGCTTTAAACAAAATTATCCCAAATGTCCAAATACCATATATTGGGTATTATGATAAAATTGTCTGTGCGATTCTTAATGCTTTCCACCCAGCAAGATATAACAATACTGAGGACGACAATGTAATTGCTCAACGAATGCAAGATTTAGTGAAGAAGTCAAATTACTTACAACAAACAGTTGAAGAAAATGGCTGGGCAAGAAAAAAGGCGATATAGACTTTGTTACGTGACTCTGGTCTTTCTTGATTAACATGGAAGAAGCTACTATATTTAATTCTTGGGATACATCGGTTTAAACAAAGCTGATCATACACTCACGAAACCTTAATCAATTGGGGCTGTACTCTTTTTACGCAAATCGAGAAGATTTCTCAGTTGTTGGACTCCAGTTGAGATCACGACACACAAGTTCAAAAGTATATATATGGATAAGAACAGGTATAGGTCATAACCCAATGGAGTTCCAGTGCAAAACTGGTGCTAGAGTTGTTGGCTGCTGTGCTCATGTTGCATCTGTACTTTAGTACTTGATATACTGGCGCCATAATCACACTCAGACAAAAACACCAAGTCTTGGATATGTTGATACACTTCAAGACGCTGCTATTGGATATTCCAGTGACGATTCAGCCAGTGAAAGCGAGACGAAAATATAATCTAGACATTTGTTATAAATAGTTTAACATTGTTATTTTGTTCCTGCTTTCTCTACTTAATAAAAGATTTATTTGAAAAAAACCTACCATTTTCGTTTTGACTGAGTATCAGTGTTACAATATATCTATATATATAATATGAATTTGCCGATGGGTGAAAAAGGCCGATCTGTACCCACCTCCTTTATTTACTATACAGATTTATTAAGTTCTATAGGTACCTCCCTTTCTTTATATTTGTGTATTTATTCTCTTCCTTTTATTTTACATTTGTCTCTTAAATGTATCCTTAATGTCGTTTTAAATTTTATAATGGTGTTACCACTTACGTCTGTAAGCCTCATGTTATGCAATGTAGAGCATGAGGAATTTTTCAAATAAATTTATTAATATATATATATATATATATATATATATATATATATTTTATATTTCTCTATTGGGAACTGTGTAAAATACTTTAACGCACACATTTCACGCAAATAAATGACATTTTATTTGAGTGTTCCAATAAAGTTTATTTGAAGAACTTTTTTATTTATTGAATTTTTAATTTTGTGTCGTTTTTATTTATAACTATTAATGCGTAAATTTTTATGAAGTTTCATTTTCTCTGAAAATGTTTTATTCATTATGACCTTTTTTAACGGTTGAAAAAAAATGGAGAAATAGCATTCCATTGTTCGTGTTTTAAAAAAGATTTTCTAAGCCTTTAATTGTGAACCTTTTGTTTTGCCGGCAAACTTTTAGTATCTCTGTAAATGTCTCTTTATCTGAGTCTTCTGTAAAAGGAGATAAAAACAAGTTTTTCCTCCTAATGAACCTCGTTTTTCAAGTAAAATCAAATCTCTTCTGATAGAAGAGGAGCTCTTCGGATTATTCCTGTTTTAGTGCTTTTTCCCGATAAGCACTTATTCTAATGCACTCAAGTAAAGAACAAAACAATTCACTTTGTGAAACAACGTTTCTAAGTATTGTATTTTAAAACTTTACTTATTTCCGAGCAAGCGTACCATTTAAAAACTTGGTGTATCTTTATTGAAATTAGGCTTGGCTTTATGCCGTATATTTTTATTAGTATTCCCATCTTTAAAAAATTGAATGGATTATTCAGTTTAATTTATTTTGATGTTATCATTTCTTCATAGAATGAATGATTCTTAAGATTTATTTTTATCTTTTGTATTTTGTGCTTAAAATAAGAAGTGTATCATTAGGTAGATTATATTTTCACAAACGCAATTTCTCCAACAAACTCATTTTATTTTAAAATAAAGCATAAACTTTTTTTATAATGAAAGCACACAAAAATATTAGATATTTCTTTTATTTAAGAAGCTTCATAAAATCCTATTAGATACAGAATTTTTTAGTATTTTGTTTTCCTTTAAATAAAATTCCTATAAAAGGAAAAATTATAAAAATTTCAAAGAAGTTATGTTAATATAAGTTCATTTTAAGAAGATGTCTTTGATATGAATGCTTTATTGAATATTTCAAATAAACGAGGAAAGAAATTCAATTCTACATGGAAGATAAATTAAAAAACTGGATATTATTTGGAATAAAAGAAATGTTTCATAAAACAAAATATATATTCGAATTTACTATACTCATTCATATTTGTAATTTTATATTATCGTATTGTTGTGTAAAAAGAATCCATTTAGTGCGCTAGTTCTTATTTAAAACGCTTGGAAAAAGTAATCATTTTTGTATTTATCATAGGTTTTAAGTAAATGTAGAAAATATCCGAGTAAAATATTTTTAAGTGACCAGTTTCAAATATTTCCTTAACTCATAAACTTTCATATAAATGTGTATTTACGTATGATTACACATATTTGTGATCTACGTATGATAAATAGTACTTGATTGAAATTTACGTACATCAAACTACTCATGATAATAAGGTATTTTTCATTTGAACATGAGAAAATTCTTATGATCTAAAATGTCAAATGCATTGTTTGAATTATTATGATAAACTGTTTGTAGCAGTCCTCAACAAAAAAAGGTTTACTTAAAAAAATAATTCGTACAGTAGATTTTTATATTTAACAATTTAAGAGTATCAAAATTTGTGAAAAAACTGAAATCCATCGATTGTTTTTTAATAAAAATGCGTGAAAGTAATTTTAAAAATTGCAAGTTTCCGAAAACGAATATAGGTAAAACTTTAATTCCCAAATATGAATTCTTCTATAGAATATAGAATGTTTTTATTAAAAAATTGCGTATGTATATTCTGTTTAAACATTTTGTTAATTTATTTATCTACTACCACATTTAGTAATAGTCAAATAGAATAGATTTTATGTCATACATGGGTTTCACCCATATAAAGTTAGCCAATGGCGCACACAAGAATTTTTCAAGGGGGAAGGGGGGTCAAAAGTTCACCATTCTTTTATCCTGCTCCTTTTGATTTTGTCGATTTTCGGGAACAAAACACAGTAAAAAACCAATTATTGAATAAATTATTAGCATTAATTAATATAATTAATCATTAATAACAAATACTTAATTAAATTTGATGTACTATGTACTTAGAATTATAATCAATCGAAAAAAAGATCAAAGGCTTTGGGGGAGGGGGTCCGGAACCCCAGGACCCCTCCCTTGTGTGCGACACTGAAGGTAGCAGCTTATAAAACTTTGGGGGAGGAAACTGTACATTATTTTCGCCTTACGAACACTAAGTATCTAAATAAATAAAAATAAGTAGGTGAAAAGATATCTTGATTTATATAGTATAATATTGCAAACATTATATATATATATATATATATTATGTAATTTTTTTTCCCACTAAGCACAACAATTATACTTTGAAATCTTGTATTTTATATAAAATTTCTTATAACCCGTTCAAATAAAAATAATAATCTAGATTAGAAATCCGATCTTTTATTTCAACTTATTTAGTCAAAATGGAACTCATTTATGACAGACTCTATATTCAAAATTAAAAAGTTACAAAAAAATCCTAAACTTTACTTCTGTTAAAAGTTGAAAAATATAAATTATGTAGGAATAGACATGAATACGTAAGACTTCTAAAATAAGATATCGCTTCGACATTCTTATTCACCATTAACTAAGAAAAATTAAACTTCTAACCATTTTAATATCCATTTATTGTTCGACTGTTTTAATATCCATAAAACTCTCTTAAGCTCTTACACATTCATAAAACTTATTGAAGCACAACAACTTATGGTACACACACAAAAAAAGGTCCCTCATCGATTCAATCCCAACCGTAAATCACAACGGAGGCAAGAAGACCTGATCGATTTCATGAATGTCTTTCGACGCCCTTCGCCATTCTTTATCCTGGACAACTAAATTAAGAAGAAAAGGAAAAGAAAAGAAAATCGAAAGAACCGCTGGACGGCCGGTTTCTTTAGCATTTAACGAATTTCCGTTCGCAAGTAAATTTATTTAGAAACGTCCGTTCCAACTAAAGTGAAACAATTTCTTAGACTCTTCGCTTTGAATTATTAAGCGACGTTATTGTTATAATTTAAAGTAAAGTTCTTTCACCGGGAGTTTCTATTAGGGAAATTTCTAACGTTGCTTTTTGTGTGTTACACGTTTTGTAACACACAAAAAGCAACGTGACGCACAAAATCACTACCTATAATTTCAGTGCATTGAACCAGAATTTATATAATTCGTATATTGTTTCAACTTTTAACATATTTATATTTCTTGAACTGCCTTCCCTTGATATTATTTAAATTAAAAACATAGCAATTCTTGTTGCAATTAAAAAACAAAAATATTTACCAGAAAGTGTTTTCGTTGCTGCGTTGTTCCTTGGGCTACTTGATTGACGAAGTCAGATCGAGAGTCATGAAATTCGTCATGAAAAGAGACTAATTGTACGTCTGTTGTTAGCTGTAGCTTTGAGCACCATGCAGGCGACAATACATTTTGGCTCGGTTCTTGCCCAATTTCGAAGGAAAAGACCCTGAGGGGTGGTCAGGGGACTTCCACCTCTCTTCTCTTTTCACCAACCTCACGACAGGACTTGCAACTCGACGAATATTTACAGTACCCCCACACTACGAAAGCCCTATATATTTACCAACACCCATGCCTTCTCCGATATTCGAACCCATGCCCTAAGACATAGCAGTCAGCGTCACTAACTACTATACCTGATGGAAAGAGAAATAACTTATGGCAAGAAAAAAAGAGTACATTCGATATCATTTCTCCATATCCTTTGAAAAATGGTTTTAGTAATCCACTAAATAAAGTGTATTGCAAAGTACTGGTATTTACTGATCTAAATGCATCTGTATATATATATATATATATACGAGGCATATCCAGAAACTAAGTTCCGTTTCTATTTATATCCGCTCCAGCGCAGCGATCGCAGTTCCGCGCATGCCCGACAGACGCTCAGTATCAAGGAGAAGAAGCATGCGTCATTTTTAGATCACTGTCAGCCACGTATGCTTTGTTGTGCTTGTTTACAATGTCGGTGTTGATTGAAAATCCCGCTGCGTGCGAAATCAGATGTGTAATTCGCTTTCTGAATGCTAAGAAAATGAAACCAATCGAAATTTATCGGCAAATTTGTGAATTTACGGACAAACCCTCCTACGAGGATTTAGCTGGGACGTGTTTGGTCATCCTTCGTACAGCCCTGACCTCACTCCTAGCGATTTTCATCTTTTCTTACATCTCAAGTCTTTCCTTGCCGGTAAACACTTCAACAATGACAAAGAGCTGAAAGAAAATGTTTCCAACTGGTTGAAGACACAGGCGGCAACCTTCTATGAAGAAGGCATAGAAAAACTTATGCCACGATATGACACATGCCTGCAAAATTTCGGCAGTTATGTGGAAAGGTAGTTTAAGAGTTTTACACTTTTGTCCAATAAATGTTTTTTCTGTATCTGTATACAATTTATTTTTATTACCAAACGGAACTTAGTTTCTGGATATACCTCGTATATATATATATATATATATATATATATATATATATATATATATATATATATATATGCTATGTGCTACTATTCTGCCATTCTCATGCTTTGAATTTGCATTTCGGTCCAGAAGCTGTCAATAACTTGTTTATTGTACTCAGATTTAGCGCGGTCTCTGCATTTTTGAATGCAATTTTTAGGTAAGTTACCTTTTTTTGTAATGGAATTAGATATTTTATCCGTTATTTTCAATCGTTGTTTGCTCAATATTATTAACAGAAAGGGGAAAGGTTGGCTGGCCACAAAACATGTTCAACACCACTTTTAATTAAATTATTTTATGTATAAGAACTGTCCTAAGTCAGCAATATTTATAATACTGTAGCTTCCATATTTTTATGCTTTAAATTCTATTATTTTTATTTTCTAGTATATCCTTCTAAAATTTTATGTCTAGTTTATCTTGCAATTTCAATTTTTTAAGTTTTCATTATTGATTATTCGTCTTTCTTTTAGTAGAGAATTTTGACTATATATATATATATATATATATATATATATATATATATATATATATATATATATATATATATATACAGTCCAGTTACATTAATGTGACCACCACGTACTTTCGACTTTGGCGTTAAATAACCAATCACAGAAGGATGCTGGCATCGCAGTGCTATTGAGCGTATATAAAGAGTGTGTGAGGGCTTCGGAAAACACTACAATTGTTGGCGTAATGCAAACATGTAAAGAGTTATCCGAAGTCCAAAACGACATAATTTTTGGCTTTCGGGAAAAGGTTGGAAGCATTTCCGAAACGGCTAAGTTTGTGGACTGTTCGTGTGTCACCGTGGTTAAAGTATACCGTGCATGGCAAAATGGGACCGTCCAAAATCAGTGAGGTGGCAAATGTGGTGTACCACGGGCCATAGGTGATAGAGGTGACTGATGGCTGCAGAGGTGTGTTCGGGAGAATAGACGTGCTACCGTTAAGCAACATACCACCCAGATGAACCAAGGGGCTACCAACAGTGTCTTCCAAACTACTGTTCAGCGATCGTTGTTGCGTCTGGTTCTACGAAGCAGGCACCTGGTTTATGCACCTATGCTGATTGCTTCTCATCAGCAACGAAGACTGGAATTTTCATACAGATACCGCAACTGGGCATCCAATGAGAGGCGACAGGTAGAGTTTTCTGATTAATCACGCTTTATACTCCATCGGACGGATGGTTGGTGGTAAATACGGCATGAAACGTTTAAAAGCAAACACCCTGCAACAACTGCTGGCAAGGTTCAGGCTGGAGTCGGGAGCATTATGGTCTGGAGAATGTTTTCCTTAAATTTTCTGTGTTTATTCATCATTATGGAAAGCACGATGGATCAATAGAAGTACGCATCTGTCCTTTCAGACCATGTCTACCCCTTTATGCACATTGTTTTTCCTCAGGATGGGGGCATCTACCAGCAGGACATTGCGGAGTGTCATACAACTGACAGCGTACGTGCGTGGTTCAAAAAGCACCAGGATCAGTTTATCGTTCTTCCGTGTCCAGAAAACTCACCTGACTTAAGCCCAATCAATAATCTATGGAACCCTCTCGATCGGGTTGTTCGCGTCATGGATCCTCACGCGCGTAATCTAGTGCAGCAATAGAGTCGGCATGGCTCAACATCCTAGTGAATACCTTGAGGATCCTAAATGACTATTTTCCCCTCTGCGAAAGATGGTTATTCTGGCTTTTTACAGTGGTCACATTAATATGACTGGACTGTGTATATATATTAGAAATGGAAATATACTAGAAAAGAAATACTCAATTCTAAAAAATGTGCTGCATAATAAAAAAAAATCAACTCAGCAAGGATTTAATCCATGAACTTGAAATGTTGTTTAATTCAGAAAGTTATTAACTTAAAGCAAATAATTATCTATTTAATCTGTGATTAAATAAAAAATATTCTGTGATAAAAATATTCATTTAAAAATATCAAGAAAAACAAAAATGCCGCAATATAAAGAATATTTATTATAAAGTAACAAACCTTATAACAAATTCATCCGTTTTTTATATGAATCTCTATAAAAGTTAGAAAGTTTATTTTGGTGAAGAATTTCATTCATAACCATTCAATAAAAGTAGCTAATAAAAATAAATAGTTTTATTCACAGCGATAATTGATACATCAAGTATAAAACTTTGAGCATGCATCATTACCATAGTTACTTATAAAGTAAGTTCTAATCATGTTGAGCAAACAAGCCAAAAGAAAGCAGTTTTTATAGTAACTTCTTCCATAGAGTCCATTTCATTTAGTTACCGCATTACTTTATAGTTCTTCTATCAGCCTTGTGAATCTGTCTTAAATGTAATAAAAATTTATATTAAGAAGCCATCATGTCAAGTATTTGAAATGATTTTCGATATTTTAGCCTATTAATAATAGCCTGCTTTTTTCTGATTTGTAATGTATAAAATACATTTTGGCATTTTTTTTCACATTCACCTATAAACCATTATATTTAATATAACAAGGATTGTTTTAAGCATTGTTTCAATGTGAAGTTAAAAATCAGTATTAAAAATCGAAGCATATTTTAAAAAAACAGAAAATTTCTAATATTTACAAAGTTATTTGTAAATGTATGTCTTCGAATGATAATAAAATGTGTATCCAATTCTTATACGGTATCTTTTAAGTATCCGGCTACGTTTGGAACCGTGATTTTGCAAAAGCGTATAAATGGATAATATTTATGATGTTTAGTGTCACTTAGATTAGAAAATGTATATAAAATTGTTTTAAGGATAGTATTATAATAAAAAAATTATTTAAGTACAATATTTTGACAAAAAATGAACATAGAATGAACCATTTTCAAAATATTCTCCTTTTGTGAAAAATGCTTCCATTATAATAATATTTTGCATGTATATAGCTCAGACCTCTGAACAGAGGCTCAACTAGAATTTTTGAAATATATAACTTAGAAGTGGGTTTATCCATGTTTTTCGATAACAAAGGGGAGAAATTTAAAAAAAACGCCAATAATTATTTCAAATGGTTGTATTTCTGAAAATAATGTGAATTTTTCAAAAATTCTGAGCTACATGCAGGCAAAATATTATTATAATAGAAGCATTTTTCACAAAAGGGAGAACATTTTGAAAAAAAATTATTGTAAGTTAATTTTTAGCCAAAATATTGTATTTAAATAATTTTTTTCGTCAAATTTCCTTAAAACCATTTTATACATGTATTCCAATCTAAGTGACATTAAATATCATGAAAATTATCCATTTATGCGCCTTTTTAAAATCACGGTTCCGCATGTAATCGAATGCCTTCATGAAAAACATGCGTTAAAAACACTTTTTTTTTTCATTTCAAAATGTGAAATGAAAAAATTCATTCATCATTTCAATATGCAGAACACGAAATATTGAATGTATTTTGCACCGAAAAAAATGGAATGATTTAATTAGAAATAGATAGAAAAAATAATTCAAGTTCTGTTTGATAGTACTTTTAGATTATAATAAAAATATTGGACAATTTTTTTAAACCCTTAGAGTTGAATGTTGTCTTTTAAAGTAGAATTAAGACATTCTTGGGGAAAAAAATTTTACCGTTATCGTTCTAAGTAATAACACATTGAATCTGACTCAGAATTTGTAGTGCTTTTGTAATAACTTTTTAATTAACGCACTTCTATTATTAAAATATCATAAATATTGAATGCATTATATCATCAAGCATTCTATCTTTTTTCAGAAGAATTATTGTGATAGATTTCAAAAATCATTGACTGTAGTATATACTCTATATATAAATATTTTTTAATAACAAAGTACACTTTTAATATATTGATGTAGAAATGTGCAGATATATTGTGAAATGTTTAAAGAGATATGTGGAAACAAAATATATGTATGCACATACATACAATCCTTTGTAATTCATCGTTTTGGGTATTTATTGAGTTTAATGATTATTAGAATATATAGACCGTAAATTAGTTAAAATGGCAATAAATTCATTGAATAGAGTTCGTAATCCAATTAAATGTTAGAATAAAGTAGTATAATTACCTATAAATTTAATTATGTGTGGTAAATAATGGAATTTGTCTGCAGCAAATGTTTGTTTATCGATTTATGATAATTAGTAATACATATCGAAACCCATATGCTTCCCATGCCTATTGTGAATAGAATTATTTAAAATGCAATGTGAATGCTCATATTCATATATATACAGAATAGAAAGTAAATATGAATGCATAAATAATATAATTAATATTATTACGCCATTTTCAAAAGGTATAGGCTCTTATTAATACACTTTTAATTACTTGGGTTTTTATTGCGTGCATCTTAAACATTTTTCTTATTATAATCAATAAACTATATTATTATAAGTTAAAACGAACGATTATTATTCAACGTGTATTCTTGAATTATACATATTTAAGTTCATGTTTTGTCAAAAATTCACTTCACATCTAGTATAATTACGTGCTTTTGCCTTTTTTCTCAAAATCGATATATCAGAGAGTTCAAATCATTTTCCATCTATATATTTATTTATTTAAGTATGGTATCCGGTAAAAAGAAAAAAAAACTGTTTTTATTTCACTATTATCGAGATTGAATTGGAAGAATTAAATGGTTTTTATTATTAAATTTCTGAATTCTCACTAACTAGGTAAAAAAAGGCAATTTCCCTCGAAATCGCTTGGGTGCAGGTTATTGCCATAGCTCAGAAGAGAAGAGGATTTAAAACTCTATTTTGATTATTTTTGTACAGATGGAAGCAAATTTTAACCTAAGATGGATTTGTTATACCTCCAAAGCTGACACAGTCTGACCTTTATTCAATAACTGATTAATCACGTTATTTTATTTTTGGGGTTTTAATGTCCCTCCCTCGAAACTTCCTGGAAATTTTATTTTCATTTTCCTCAGAATTTTAACAAATATCGATTTTTAACAAAAAAAAAAAGGAACACATATTTTAACTAATTTTTACTTTTTGCAAGGACTTAAATCTTAGTTTTAAACATATTAGTTGGTGCAGACAAGCGATCTTGATCGCCCACGAATGAATTTCAATTTTCTCAAAAAAAAAAAAAAACTTTCTCTTATAGTTTTACTGATACCACAAAGATACCAATAATATGTTTAGTGTTCATATCACTGCGACAATGCATTACCAGTGACTTTAATAATCATAACATTATAAAGGGTGTTTTTTAGAGGTATAGAACTTTAAATTGCAATAAAACAACGATGTATTATTCGATTGACATGCATTTTTTTTATTCGAAAGATAATCTTGTGGCATTACGTTTTAAATATGATTTCTGGCATAGGACTGCCACGGCTGGCTCGGATGTAGTCCAATCTGGACGTCCAATTTTCGATGCCTTTTTCCAACATTTGCGGCCGTATATCGGCAATAACACGGCGAATGTTGTCTTCCAAATGGTCAAGCGTTTGTGGCTTATCCGCATAGACCAATGACTTAACATAGCCCGACAGAAAATAGTCTAGCGGTGTTAAATCACAAGATCTTGGAGGCCAATTCACAGGTCCAAAACGTGAAATTAGGCGGTCACCAAACGTGTCTTTCAATAAATCGATTGTGGCACGAGCTGTGTGACATGCGCCATCTTGTTGGAACCACAGCTCCTGGACATCATGATTCTTCAATTCAGGAATAAAAAAGTTAGTAATCATGGCTCTATACCGATCACCATTGACTGTAACGTTGTGGCCTTCATCGTTTTTGAAGAAGTACGGACCAATGATTCCACCAGCCCATAAAGCGCACCAAACAGTCAGTTTTTCTGGATGTAACGGTGTTTCGATTTACACTTGTGAATTAGCTTCACTCCAAATGCGGCAGTTTTGTTTGTTGACGTAGCCATTCAACCAGAAGTGCGCTTCATCACTAAACAAAATTCGCTTATGAAAATCGGGAACAACGGCAATCTCGTTTGGGGCCCATTCGACGAATCTACGCCTTGCTTGATCATATTTAAAATGTAATGCCACAAGATTATCTTTCGAATAAAGACAAATTCATGTTAATCGAATAATACATCGTTGTTTTATTGCAATTTAAAGTTCTATACCTCTAAAAAAACACCCTTTATTTACGATAAATATATAAAAAATAGAACTGATTACGGCCAGAAATAAATGTCAGTTACGAAAATTTAATCCAATACTATTCATCATTTCTTACAGTTCTTCAACATGGCTGGTGTATTTATGAAAATCTTCAACTTGATATGCATGATGCTTCTGATAGGACACTGGAGCGGTTGTTTGCAGTTCCTCGTGCCCATGCTGCAAGGTTTCCCTCCTAACTCATGGGTCGCCATTAATGAGCTTGAAGTAAGTTCTTTCTTTAACAGCATCTTTCAGTGCATCCTATTACGTTTTAATTTCTTTTTCAATCATTTTTCAATTCCTACTATTAGTTCACACTCTCTATATATTTATTTATTTATTTATTTATTTATCTCGGTGAAATTTTCAATCGTTAATAAAATACATTTTAAAGCACTCAATTGAGCAGAAATTTTATATACATGATTATGTTGGATGTCAATACAGTAACTTAATTATAATTAATAAAAAATAATTGATTAAAATTAATTATTCAATGAATTATAAATACTTCCACGTTGGCATCAGTTTAGGTGACTTGTGTCAAAATTTGAAAAGGTTTTTTTCTCACGTTTAAAAGCAATCAGTTGAATTGAAATTTTATATACACGATTGTTTTGGATAACAATACGATACTTTAATGATAATAAATTAAAATTAATTGGCTGAAACATTATTTAAAGAATTACAGATACAGTCATGTTGGTTTCATTATTACCGGCTTACCAGTTTTTGACGCCATCTTAGATTCGTCTCTATTGTTGTAACAATGTAACTATTAAAACAAAGATAAAAGTTGGCATCGAAACTTTTTTTAGCCAAACTAGCCAAATCAGGTTTGCATTGTTACAACAATGCAGACAAATCATGCTTTTTTTCAATTCTTATTATTAGTTTCCTCTCTCCCTATATATATATATATATGTATATATATCTTATTCAAATTTTCAATCGTTAATAAAATATTTTCTATTCATCCATTCAAAGTAGGAATTGAATTTTTAAAAAAAATTATATTAGTTGTTAACTTGCATAGTTACTCTCAATACGACAACAATATTTCTTAACAATTTCCTAAATGTCTTAAACTAACTGGGAAAGTAGCTTAGGAATTACTTTAAATGACCTAAATATAAAACACGGTAAGAAATGGTAACAAAATGCTGCAAAAATAACCTGAAAACAAGAAGTCGCATAAAATGGCAACAAAATGTTACAGAAATGCATTTTCAAAATCAATTACAATGAAAACTCCTCTATAAAGTAAAAGAAAAAGTTCCTTCAATGCAACAATTAAATGATGGTGTATCTCAATGAATAAACAAGTAATATAAATAAAAATTTAAATCAAAATTCCTACTTTGAATGGAAGAATAGAAAGTATTTTGCTAACGATTGAAAATTTGAACTATATATATATATATATATATATATATATATATATATATATATATATATATATATATATATATATATATATATATATATATATATATATATATATATATAAGTAAATATATTGAAATTGAAAAAGAGCATGATTTGTCTGCATTGTTGTAACATTGCACACCCGGTTTGGCTAGTTTGGCTGAAAAATAGGTTTTCGACGCCAACTCTTGTCATTGTTTTAACAGTTATAACAATGGAGATGAATCTAAGTTGGCGTCGAAACTGGTGATTAATTAAATTTAATTTAATTAATGAATTAATATTTGAAAAAACAGTATTAACATCAAGTGTCATCTACTACAAGTTTAAAAAAAGTTATTTGAACTTGATTGGATGCATAGAAAGCATTTTATTAGCGATTGAAAATTTGAACAAGATCAATTTGTATATAAATAAATATATACATAGAGAGAGTGAGCTAATAGTAGGAATTGAAAAAACTGATGAAAAATTTTACGTTTAAGGGAAGAGAATTATCATCCGCAATAATGACATTTTCTGCAAATGATAGTTCACTTCCCTCGGATCTTCACTATCTCTTAATATTTACGTCACAAAATAAACTTTTTAAATAGGTTAATTGCATAGGTTGTGAAGTATTTTATGTTATAAATGACAAATACATATATCAAATAAAAATTAAGTAAAATTGAAGTAAAAATTAATAAATATTTTCTTACAATAACATTTTGATCACATCAATGTTTTAACCCATCGACTATCAATATAATATACTTCAAGAATTATAATAAATTTACACTGCAATGTGTGCATCATGTTTAATTACCATACATAGAATATTCCGAAATGCTGTTAGTAAAGCTTTTTAAATACAGAATATAAGGGTTTCATTATTAATTGAGATTGAGTAAGTACGTTTGAGTCTATAAATAAAATATTCACTTTCTAAGAAATTAAATAATTTTTACTTCTTGAAATTTATTCTTGGTAAACATCCTTTGAAAACTAAATCCAAAGTAGTTTGGTGACTAAACTGTCAACCTACATATGTTCTTCATCACCCAACCATAAAAAAATTAGAAAATGTACTCCCATTATTCCACTGTAATATTCTAGTATACAGTGGTGGCCAAAATTGTGGACACTTTTTCAAATTGTTAAGCTTTTTTTGTTTGTATGCTTTTAGAAAATTTTACGTTGCACAAAATGCTAAGTATTTTATATCACTTAAAATAGAATTTAATGCTAAATTTAATACAAAAACAAAAATTCAAATATTTACAACGCACAAAAAGTTATGCTGCAATAACTGTCGATATATATAAGGTACTGATGATAGCTGTACCTTATGAAGTACCTCAGAATTTAGTGAGGTTGCATTTATTCTTACAGCTTCACGTCGATGTCTATTTGAGCTGAAAATAGTTTTAAGCTCCTCCTTCGTTATTACATGATGCCAGGAAACAAATATATCCTAAATTAGCTCTTTTTTATTTCATGGATACCACATTCGGATAAGAGTTTTCAAACGGTGCCACAAGGTTGTAATTGAGGATATAATTGTTTCCTGGCATCATGTAATAATGAAGGAAGAGCTTAAAACTATTTTCAGCTCAATGAAACATTGATGTGAAGCTGTAATAAAGAATAAATGCAACCTCACTAAGATTTGATAACTCACTGCTATCATCAGTATCTTATGTATATCAACAGTTATTGCAGCATAACTTATTGTGCGTTGTAAATATTTGAAGTTTTATTTTTGTATTAAATTTAGAATTAAATTTTCTGTAAAAAGTTATAAAATACTTAACACTTTGCGCAACGTAAAATTTTCTATAAGCATAAAAACTTAAAAAACATAATTTAAAAAAGGGTCCACAATTTTGACCACCACTCAACTCAATTAAAATAAATTTAAAAGGAACGCTTGATTGCAAAAAATAATATGTATTTGAAAATTTCAAAATAAAACTACGTCTTATTAATAGTATTGAAACCCTTGAATATGCAATTTAAGTAAGACTACTGAAATGTGATAAAAAAAATTTGTAACATTTACGTATGCGTAAATGGGTAAGCAAATGTTATATATATCATTAGCTTTCATTTATAATTAAATTTAGAGTTTACTTATACTAATTCTTGTAATTAACATATAATATTTATTTATTATTTTAAGAAATATATTAAAGTAAAAAATTGCTAAAATGGAAAAATTTGTTGTTATTGTTACTTATCCCACCTGATCGACAGTAATATCAGATCAAGGTCCACGAAATTCATTGCGGCTGAGGGCTAGATTTTTACGCCTAACGTTAGCCTTAGCTTTGAGCACCATGCAGGTGACAGCACAATTTTTCTAGATTCTTCCCCAATTCTGAGAGAGAACTCACTGGGGATTTTTAGGAGCCTCCCACCTCTCTTCCCCTTCCACTAACCTCACGAGAGGACTTGTGGATCGACGGCTATTTAGAATACCACAATGCCGCAAAAACACTATACACTTGCAAACATCCATGCCTTCACCAGGGTTCGAACCGAAGCCCTACGTCACAGTAGTCAGCGTCATTAACCCCTATACTGGATAAGCGGCTGGAAATAATTGGCACATATTAACAAGACATATTTTTAAGTTAAGTCATAAATTTCTCTTAAAATTTTACGCGTTAACTTTTAATTATTATTTAACTTATTCGTTGTCTTTTTTCATTAGCAGTTTTCAATAATGAAATCTACTACGAATAATTACTTCGAAAAATTATATTGATATGCACCTTCAATGAAATTTTATACCGTACAAAATACATACTAACACTTGAAATTTATTTCTACAAAAGTTTTGAAGGGCTCGATTTTTAACAGGAAATTCTATCTAAAATATAGGATGTATTGAAGGGCATATATCGATTAAATTTTATTTGTGTGAGTTTTTGGGGCTTGTGCATAAATATGGAGGAGCTATTCTTTGTAGTTATATTGAAGAAAACTATTTTTTTCTTTAAAAAAACGAATTCAATACCCATAGAAATTTTGAATATTTCCTTCTAGCCTAAATCGACCCTCTTTGAGACTTTTCCTGGAAACCAATCTTTGTTTTAAAAAATAAAATGGAGAATTCAGTATTTGTGGGCCATGTGAAAGTAAAAATGTGAAACTGTGTGTGTCTTTGGAAACCTGTATCATATCTATAAAACAATGTATATTTTTTTTTCATCTTTAAAGTTGTATCGAATGACAACTGTCTCTCAGAATGTATTTTTGATGCATAGAAAGGAAATTAAACAAAGACGAAAGAGTATCGACAGAGGCATACTATCTGAAGGTTTAAACAAAAACAACTGTCTCTTTTTAATAAGAAAAAATATTGGCTTTCCATTTCTGTGACATATGTTGGAATTCCTTTGGGAAAATATCCATATCTTACGCTTATGCATCACACTATATTTTCAAATACCAATACCGAATACCATTTCACGGTTATCTTAAAAAATTTCAGATACTTTCAAACAGTAATGCACAATGCAATTTCACATTTGTCCAAAAAATATGGTGAGCGAAAATTCCTTAATAAGTTTTTTTTCCCCTGGCGTAAGCAAGCTACAATACTTTACACAGGGTACCAGGAACAATTTTTGCTATGCTAACAGCTGCATGAGTGAAGTAGTCAGGGTTCTAAATTTGTGGTAGACGTTGTTTCTTTCGAGTCGCAAATACATAAACCACTGTAATTAGGATCGGACTAAAAGTTCAATACCGGTATTCGGTATTTTTTAGGTCTTAACACCGGGGAACCGGTTTTAATACCGGTAGTAGAAATTTTAGAAAAAGAAATAAAACAGATGTTTCTTTGTTTTATTTGCCAGTTTTATTAGAGAGTTTAAATATCACAAACAATAGTGTGTAACTTATTGTTGTTGTTACTAATGCCACCTGATCGGCAAAGGCCAGATCAAGGCCCACGAAATTCATCGTGGCAAAGGGCTAAGTGACGCCTGTCGTTAGCCATACAGGTGACAGAACGATTTAGCTCGAATGAAACCAATGAAATAGTGAGCAATATCCGATACAAATAGGGATTATTTATTTCAATAGGGACTATTTTTATTCAATAGGGATTATTTTTTATTTAATAGGGATTATTTTATTTCGCGAACCTTCTGTCTCAACGATTGCTAGCAGTTATATCAAACCTTTTTCTTTGATTAGGTTGCTGCCATTCGTGACATTCCTCGTTCATGTCTTGATCCTAATGATTTTACAGTCTTTAACTGCATTGTCAAAGGTCATGTGTCCTTTTCACGCCCTTCCTTGCGGCTTCATTTGTGTTCGCGTATCCCTACTTTCTAATTAGACCTATTTTGATCCTAAAGATTTTGGTCCTCACCCCATCGACAGTGTCAAAGGTCATGCGTCCCTTTCACCCCGTTCTAAACGAAAAGCAAAGAAAAAAATAAAACAAAAAAGAAACATAGATTCGTAAAGTAGAAGAAAAGTTTTCGTAAACTGCGAAGTGAATAAACACTTTTTCGTTAAATTCCACGTGGACAAAGTCACGGGTAACAGCTACTTAACATAAAATAAATGCATCAGAAAGTAATATTAACGTATTACACACATCCAGATAAAAATTATTTACGCTATTTTTAGCGTTTATTACACAAAATTTGTAACAATCTATTACTTTTTTCTGAGCAAGTAGGTGTTTTCAAAAATCGGCCCACAAAAAGTTACGGGGCGTCATAAATAATAATAATAATAATAAAAAAATCAGCAATTATACCTAATGACTTAAAATTTAGTAAACATGGTTTTTTTGTTCAGTTGGTTACATGAAAAGCTTTTTTTTTTAGTTTATACAATTCACGTAAAATTAACTCATTAAAAACTTCTTTATCCTTCAGTCTGTATTTTTTAATTTTTAAATTCACCCTTGCAAAGAACGGGTATACCAGCTACTACTTCATATATTTTTTTAACAATTTTCATAACATTTCAAAATCTTACGAATTTATGATTATTTCTTCAATTTTTTCTCTAATTCAAGAATCTCTTGGGAATACAGCATACCAAGAATTTCCCTAAATATATCTTTCATAAACCTAGGACTGCGTCTTTTATCATAAACATATCTAATATTCTGCGAAATGTAGCCGAAGTCTTTCTCTTGCCCTATATATATTTTAAAATTCTTATCTTTTATAAAGGATTCACGTATAACGGTGGTGACGTCTTTTGACAATATTTGTATTCAAAACAGCCTTGCACGGATGTGTGGGGGGGGACCAATGATTCTGAATAACTTTTTTTCCTCTTTCTTAGCTTCAATGTAAAATAAAAAATAGATGAATATATTCCATTCTATATTTGGTAAAAGACTTTGTACTAAATCATCTATTGATGAAAAAATTCTTGAAAAATCCATGAGTTTTTATATTTTGCATAAAGATTAATTTTTCTTAATTCTATTATTGAAAGTTTTGATTTCTTAAGATCCGTATGAACAAAAGTTTTCAAAGTTAAAGCATTTTACTGGTTTCTTTTTATTATACTTTTGCATTTGTTTTAACGCTCTTTTATAAGCTTCACTTGTATGTAACGGAATCTTTGAACTCCATTTTTACCCACTTTAAATGGTCCGAATAATTCGAAATTTTGCACACTTCTCAAGGATTTAAGACAATACAATAATTTCAAAATTTGGTTCCATTGTCCTGATCAGGATCATCAGGAATAATGATGTCCAGATTTGGTGACTAATTCCAAATGCCATTTCCAGATTTGGCGACTAATTCTAGATCCCATTTCCAGATTTGGCGTCTAAAAGATTAAGTTACAACCCTGTAATCGAGAAAATGAGCGTCAGCAATTTCTTACCATAATGTAAACAATCAGTGGCGCACACAAGGGGGGGTCCTGGGGGTCCGGACCCCCTCCAAACCCTTGATATTTTTTCCGATTGATTATTATTTTAAGTACATAGTACGTAAAATTTAATTAAGTATTTGTTTTTAATAATTAATTTTATTAATTAATGTTAATTATTTATTCAACAATTAGTTTTTTACTGTGTTTTATTCCCGAAAATCAACAAAATCAAAAGGAGCTCGTTACAAGAATGGTGAACTTTCGACCCCGTATCCCCTCCCCCTTGAAAAGTTCCTGTGTGCGCTACTGTAAACAATTGTCTAGTTTTTCTGAAAATGGAAAAGAAAAAAAAACTCGTGCATGTGAAAAAAAAGCTCAACTCAGACATAAAGTCTGTTTTTCTAAATTCTCTTGTCGGATCTGTGGAATGAAACATCATCCATTGCTTCATTTTACCAAAACAGCTGAGGACTAATTCAGAGGCCACCGAATTAAAATGTAAGTTTCAGAGCTTTTTTTTTTTTTTTTTTTGAGCTTTTTTTAGTGAAAAATATCGGTGAATAAACACTTTCTTTCGCATGAAATATTTCAAACTTAGCTCTACCAGATTTCCTTCAGTTGGTTGATCCTACATTTTGCAAATCAGACCGTATTGACGAACTCGTAGGATGTCAATGGGTATTCCAAATAATGACGCATTTAAGATTAATTCACCAATAAATAAATGATTTTTTTAAAAACTAAAAAAAAACCAGCTTTTATTGTAGATCGATTGAATATTAACGTCGCACTGTTCAGCTACACGAGGGCTTTTGGCGACAGACCACGTAATTTTGAACCATGGTCAAGTGACGTGGACGACACCTGAGCTGGCACCCCCGTCTCCTAACTACCACACCACACCAACGGGAGGACGTGTCAGCTCTCGACAGATTTAACGTGCATCGCTGCCCTACACGGCGGGTCTTTAGTGGTACTGGGTTCGAACTCGTGACAAGGCAAGCCACGATTCGATACCTATACCACTCGGCTACCGCGGCCACTTATTGTACATCGAACTAAAATGGGGGAAATAATTCTTAATATAAGAATAAATTGATTAACGAGAAAATTAATGTCATTGTATTAAAGTCGTAGGGGTGTATTACAATACATTTTTACACTAACTCAGCATTTCAGAATAGAACTAATAAGAAATTATAACAATTGATATAGAGCACCCACGCTCTTACCCCAACGACATTAATTTTCTAGTAAATCCTTTTATTCTTATATTAAGAAATATTTTTTTTTTACTTTTTTGTTCGGTTAACCATAAAAGCGTATTTTTTTAGTTTTTTTTTAACTGTAATTTATTTTAAATCTCAAATCGTATCATTATCAGAACAATATAGGTCCACATCACTGGAATCTATCATATTTACCTTCAATAAATTTAAAATTTTTAAAATTCCTTTCGTTAAATAGTATAATTCACATGTTCGGTATATATATATATATATATATATATATATATATATATATATATATATATATATATAATACTAAATATTATTCAATATCAATGCTTGCTTACAAAATATCCAAAATAAAAGTTTGCTCTCGTTTTTTTTAGCATTTTTGTTTCAGATTATGGTTGTTGTGTTTATCTTATAAAATGTTCAAGATATATTATTTGTTACTATTTAAAAGTATGATGTGTTTCTCAGCGTACTAATATTTTAACTGTCCAAGTTAAAAACACTTGTTAACCTTGAAAATTATAAGACTTTTTTTTTCTTTTTTGAAAAAAAAGAAAATTCAGAATTTGATCACTTTAAAATTTTGCATCAAATTCATTTAGTAATTGAATAAAAAAGTGAATTAACTTTGATAAGTCAATTAACTTTGCCATGTGGTTGATATTATGTAAAAATATTAATAATTAAACGTGGTTATGAAAGGGATTAAGCGTTTATTAAAGTCACGCTACAAAGTAAAACGATGGCTATTGCCGAAGGATCGCGGAAATCTGAACCTAGGTCAAATAACGAGACGACATCGGAGCCACTCCACCCCCCACCCCCTTTTCAAATCGCCACACCATACTTCATGGAAGGACGTGAAGTCTCGAAAAATTTAGTGCACATCAGCCCCTCTACACGGCAGGTCTTCAGTAACACTAGAGCTCAAAATCATGGCACATCAACCACGAGTTTGTGACCACAGCCACACTAGACTAACGCGACCCCTGCTCTTACAAAAAAGTTGATTCTTTACAAACACAATTACCTAACGCTGCTATACAAGACATTTTACCCAACTGCGCGACTTCGAAAGATGTCGAAAGCCTTGAATATAAATAGATGGACATAGCAAAAAAAAATTCTTTTTGTTTGTGCTGTATAGACACGAAAGTGCGAGTATGTTTGCAATAATGTTTACTGAAATCCTTACAAAGGCAATTCAAATCAAAGTACGCGTCGGTGCAATAAAGTTTTGAAAGGCTAAAAGAGATAGATACATTAATGCCAAATTCGTAGAATGATTGTGCAACAGTGCTAAAACATTCCAGTGATATTTTCCATCATATTACGTGATATGCAGCTTCTTCTACATACCATCTATCATTTATCACCGCTTAACTGAGACGCGGGCATACATTAATGTCTTCTTCGAACCGTTTATCTTTTTCCCAAAAGCATCTGAAGAGATAGATGCAATGTCCAAATATTAAGGATATTAGCAGATTAATTTCCCATAATGTTCAGAGATAAGTCTTACTTCAGTCTTGAAGCAGACGATCATTACATTCCTGTACATAGAAAGTCAGCACTTTCACGAAGAGATTGTATTTTATAAAGCCATGCTTCCATTACTCTTGTTGTGAGGGCGTTGGGTATTATTTGCCGCAACAGCACATCGATAATAATCCAGCCCACAGCTTGAAAATTCAACAAAATACAAATAGTATCCACTTGCTTTGTGTGACTTATACTAAAACCTTTTCTGAACACATTATTGCTCATCCCACATAGCTTATACGTCTCTGGATAGTTCATATGCTGTTTCAGAAATTTCTTTAGCCAATAATGTCACTAAATATTTCGCCTATTCCACATGTGAGGAATGTGAAAGGATACTGGATTTGAACACTGAAAAACGTAAAATATCCCTGAACACTGACTGCGGAATGTTGTAATAAATTTTATTAAAGAATGAGATTAGACTAATGATTCATGTTTATCTCAATGTTTAAAGGAATGCTTCATGGTCATGTCAAATTGCACCAACTACTAAAGTTAAAGTAATTCAGAGTAAAATTACTAAACCTTTATTATCTCTGTAACCATGAAATTTAAACAGTTTTACTGTCTATTCATATCTAATTTCGAATTAAGCAGAGCCTAACTTTTCTATACTTTATTCCACTCTAGTGAGAGTATAAGTTCTTTTTTTTTTTTTTTATAATTAAGTAGGCCCTGGTCCTCACCAAGTAAAAAAGGGGAAAGAGATACATTTTTTATGTCCCTGTATCTCAAAATTAAAGCTTAAGATGCCCTTTCACAAAATATTTAATAAGCTATTTTCAATGTGTGCATGAATATATATATATATGTAATTGTTTATTTAATTCTAATTTTTTTTCAAATGTATTTTGTTTATAATTTTCAGAATTCGCAGTCCTTGTAAACTCTCTTTTTATATTTTCAGAGAGTAACAAAGCTATAGCTCCCTGTATCATCAATATTTTTCGACACTCTAATGAAATTCAGTCAAATATTTTATGTAATATGCCCTACGTTACTTCCTATAAAAATATGAAACAAATTTATATCTTTAGCAAGAAATTATTTTCCTTGAATGCTCATTCTTTAGAGAAGGGCCATGTTTTTCGCACAAAATATATCTAAAAACGTTCCAACAATAAGCTTATTTTTTCAGGAAAACAAAGATACTAACAAATATTCATAAAAGTAATGAAAATAACCCTTCAAAAAGTTTATAAAAATGGCAATATATTTCAATTTTCTTATGATATAAAGATATATATATATATATATCAAAAGAGAGTTTTATTTTTCCCTCCTTTCCCAATTTATTCGTAACTCTCCGGCTATTCAAAACACAGAAAATATATTTGAGAGCATGTTTTTTACATATTTCAGGGTGTTTTTAATGTGTGATAATACTTTTCATTTAATATTTTCTCTAGAAATTGAGAAAAATGTATAAGCTTAAAAGTGTTTAGATGACTTTTGACTACTAGTCCATTATGGTTTTGTAAAAATATAGAGTCTGATATACATTTTATATCATTTTAAATAAAATTCTTTTCATGTCGTTAAACATAAAAGAATATGTCCGTAAGATTTTCTAAAAATAGAAACCAGAAAAATTCCTCTTTCTATGAGTGCTTCTAACTTCAATACCGATCTTCCACCCACTATGTTAACATAGTAGGTGGGTGGCTTTTCCGACAGCGTGGGCGTCTAAGCTGTGTAAAATTAATGATAAAGTATACTTATAGAATGTATTTTTATTTGTAACATGTTTCATTCGATTAAAGCTGTGTTATTCGGATGTGCATGAGTGGGTAATTATTATTTTAAGTCAAAGTTTTTTTCAGTTCGTTCCCCTGCTCTGGCGTCTTTAATTTCATTCTCTCAAAGTCTCTTAAGGGGACATGGTACGATTCCCGCAAAGATTTTTAATTTAAAGATTTTCAAAATTTTTTCGGTTACCTCCTATGTGCATATACTATGCAAAACGGATTTTGTGCTCAAAATTTCATAAAAAGCTAGCTGTTTAACTTTTTAAGGAAAAAACTTAACATTTGTGAAGTGATTTTAAAATGCTACTCATCCCCTACAAAAATTTACGTATAAGCATGAAATTTGATTTACAAGTACATCAAATTATGTATAACAAAAGTTGGTATAAATTTTGCAATAACATGATTGGTATTTTTATAATACTTCTTTTATTAATTCTTAATGAAAATTCCTTAAAAAAATGTATAAATTCAGAGTTCAATTTTTTTTTTTTGAAAAAATAAGTATTGCTTTGATTCAAAAATGCATACCAACTTTTGTTACACGTACTATTAGCAATAGGTAAAAAAATCAAAGAATTAGGCACAATAGAAAAAAAAGGCCTTAGCATTTTAAATGAAGACAAACTAGTTATTTTATCTTTCTGAGATAAGTCAGTTTAAAGTTTTGATTTGCCATAGGGATGTGAGTAAAGACGAACGTAAATGCTATCCTAATTCTGCATTTTTTAAGTTTAGAACTTTCAAATTTTGTGAGGTTGAACAAAAATATAAAAATAACAATTTAGACTAAAAAAATTAGGTTTGATTTTTTCACCGATTTTTGTCAATTGAATCGTACTGTGTCCCTTTTTAAGTTTGTAAAGCTAGATCATGAAAGTTAGTTGGAAAATATTTATGGTTTAATTCTTACTTAGTAATTTTCTAAACTTTTTAATCGATTTTAGATATTGTTTCTTTCAATGCAATTAGGAGTTACATTTAGGCCTGTGAAAAATATTAATTTACCGGAACGTAACTATATGAAATCTGATTGTATTAATAATGTTTCTAAGCTAAAAGAACTTGAATTTCTAAGATTAAACTTTTGTCTATTTTTTTTCAAAGTTAAATGTAACATAACTAAATGAACAAATGGCATTGAATGAAAACATATTTACAAATTAACGCTTGAAAAATTTCTCATCTTTTACATTTACAGTTCATTTACAATTAAACATGGGGAATGTTTTCTTACAAAATAAGAATTAAAATTCAAACCTGACATTTAATGAATGATGCATGAGTATATATGTGCTTTCCTTAGTGACGCCAATCAATGGCTTATGCTGGCCTTAAATATGAAATGAGATGTAGAGAGACAGATAATTAACTGATTGAAAATCGATAGTTAGATAACTACGAGTAACTGCTTCAAACTGTGATCTCTAAAAATTCCATTTTGTCTTAAAATTTATATGAGTTTAGGTAATGTTTGAAGACTCAAGTACTAATGTTTCTGTAGTGTTGAAAAAATGCTTGATATTGGCAGCCTTGGCAAAAAAATAAAAAGCACTATACCTGTACAGTCAATTGTTGTAACCCCTTTGTGTTTATGTAAAAACCCAATTATGATTGCTTGTTTTTTCGTATGAACGGAATTGTCACTCTTCATAAATTTAATACGAATTACAAACTTGATTTTAGTACATTTTTTGTGTATAGTGTCAGTTTTGAATGCTGAGTTAATTATATTTAAATAGTAGTCGTAAATAGATTTAACTATTAATAAATATTTTTTGCGCCAGTGATTATAAAACAGGCGATATAAAAAGTAACACTTATACGCAGGATGATAAGATATCATAGATGAAATGTAATTAGATCTAGAAAATGTTAACTAATTTGTTATCATCAGAAATTAAAAACTAGAATATATCTAGCAAAAAATAAAAAGTAGGCAAATCATATATTAGTAATGTTTGTAAACTAAAAGAACTTCAATTTCTGAGATTTCTGCTCTTTTATCTTATATTTCTTTGCTGTTACATATAACTATTTAAATGAACAAATTACAATGAATAGAAAACATTTTCAATGAACGTTTGAAAAACATTCTGAGCTTTTTTCAATTACATTAACGTACAGTTTTGATTTAGAATTTCTTATAACTTACTTTCCATGTAACAGTTTTTTTATGCACTTTATTTGTGTACTTTCGTAAGTTTAAATTATTTTTCCTCTCAACAAGCTATCAAATTAAGAATATAAATTTAATAGAAAATAAGCAAAAAAAAATGATTCCGTGTTAATATCGATTCCAGTGTTTTTATTGGTGAATAAAGTTCAAAATAAACCATTTAATACCGTTCAATAACTGCAAAAAGCTACGTTTATGTTAACGATCTCAATAAAATGATACCAGTAAATTCCCCTTAACTTTAAGTACTAAAACGAAATGAGGGGGGTTTACGTCAAAAGAATGTGGAAAAGAATTTCTGATCTAACCTTTCTCCTGTTATATCTTATTCACTTTTCCTAATAATACTTTAATTCACTTATATATATTACATAGTTTTCAATCTATATACACATCCACATTCATTACCTATAATTATTCCTGTAAACAGCAACATAAAATGTAAACTTTTGTCCCAAAAAAGGCTAATTGAATCAAAACATCGGCAAGAAATTTTAATATGTAAGATACCAATTTTTATCTTCAATATGTATTTTCGTAAACTCCTTAATACTTGTAGATAATTTTGGTGGTAAATAAGTAATTAAATGTGTGTGTGTGTGCGTGCGTGCGTGTGCGTGTGTGTGTGTGTGTGCTTGATGATAAAAAAAATTGGTTCATCGTCCAGTGTTTTTTATGTTTTACGAACATTAAATTTTCTTTCTCCAGTTCAAACTGATAGATTTTAGAGAATCAAAAATAAAACTTTAAGGTAGTAATTTTTTAAAAATATACTTTATGAAGTTTACTCTAAAAAATCAAAATGGGTTTTCATAGTATATATTTAAAGTATAAGGCCATTCAAAGTCATTATTCACTATGTTTAGAATAGTACTCTTTAATTATCATATTTTTATACGTAAATACCCATTCGGAAGTATAAAAAGTCTTGATAATTTTTTTATAATTTTAACGCATGCATAATCAACAAAAGTTGATGCACATTTTAGTAACGTAAATTTTAAGACCATCAAAGTTACACAATATCAAAAAGCAAATCTCATGGTACTTAAAGTACTTCATTGGAGAATTTTAAAGGGTTCATTTACATACTTTGAAGGTTAGAATGATGTGTAGGTATTACTTTAGAGCGGCATTAAGGCCTATTTCTCATTTATTCCAAATAAAAGCTCTTCTCGGTAAGTTCTTCATAGCTGTATGAAGTATTGTGCTCACATTAAGCTCGCCAAATATGAACGCTTTTTTCTCTACAATTTAGTTTAGAGTCCTGTGGGACCGGAAGAGGTGATCACTCAGAATTGTGGGCTCATCAGAAAGAACTTTCAGTGCAGATGAAAGTAGATCTGTTCCCATTTCCAACAACGTGAAAGAAAAACAGAATTAGGCTTTCATAACTAATATATTATCATGCACTGATACACTATCCAGTCATTCCATACCTTTTAATTCAACTTAAGCTTTCAAAAGAATCTAATTTTTTATTCGCCGCAAACTTAGATTCTTTAATACAAGAGCCGTAGTGATCATTTTGTTTTCTATATTCCATGCTCTGTTTACTTCCTTTCAAAATTCAAAAATCAATATCATGGGTCAGCCAATGATCTTACTTAATATTACAAAGTGATTAAAACAGATCTTCACACGAACCCAAAATAGTTAATTTGTCATATTACAGTTTTCTAATTCGCCTGTTGACGTTTTTCAACTAGTTTCAGTGCTTTGCAATAGCTGCTCGATTCCCGAGTGATCATAACAACGAATTTGTAATCATCAATGATTCAGTGATTGTTTTCAGACACATATTCTGAAGATGTGTCTTGTTGAAGGACTGGTACATGTTAAATTCATTTGGGCTAAGAGTCCCCACTTTGACGTGGCTTAGATATGGAGATATACCTACTCACATACACAAATGTCGATCTCTTCATGTGACTGCCATTTAAGCATATAAAATGTATTCACTATGCTATCGGACAGGTTTGTCAAGAGAAATATAAACATTCTTGAAACATTCAGTACAAAAACGGAGTTCTGAAAGTTGTAGAATTTCGATAAATTTGAACAAAATTTTGTTGTACAATATGGTACAAAAAATTTTAGAAAAACTTTAGGATCATCTTGCTATACAAAACAATTCTGCCAAAGGTATAACAGCTACCAGAAGAAACAGAACATAAAAATTCAAGTTATAGGTACAGCTTGGAATTTTTTTTTTACATTACAAAAATTTATGAATGTATTCATGTCAATTACAGCTTTTTACTGTGTTGTTGTTGTCGTGAGTGGGATACATATAAAATACGATTTTACTATGTTAAATTAAGAATATAATGTTCATTCAGATTGCAGCAACACATACTTAATAGCATCGATATAGAGAATGACAACTGCTGTTGCATCCACGACGTTTGGTATCAGAGGTAGCCAAATGATTATGGTCATGTGCTCGTGGTTGGCGTGTCATGAGTTCAAGTCCTAGTGCTACTGAAGACCCACCGTATGAAGAAGCTGATACAAATTAAATCTGTCGAAGTTCAAAGTTCTACCATGTGTATGATGTAGTAGTTTGGGGAGGACGTGCAAGTTCCGGTGTTGTCCTTCTCGTCACTGGACCGTGGCTCAAAATTACGAGTTCCATCACCAGTAGCCTAGTAGTGGCCTGATATGTGCTTTATAATGCAACATTAATGAACACCCACTCCACAGAGTTTGATGAAATAAAACTAACATCAAGTGAAATAAGATTCTACAAACAAAGCTTTCGAATTATTTCATAAGAGATAATAAACAGCTCTCAAGTGGAAAAATCACGACTCTCAAAAGAGATGCTGATGTGTTTCGGTCGTGCTTGCTAGTTAAAGTTCATATCGTCGGTCTAATTATCAAACTGCTTTACTCCATCTGGGATGCTAATTTGATACAGTAAGGCTAGGCGCCAAGTTGTTGTTTATGTCCACCAAGATAGGCGATAATATTACAATATGGTTTGCTTTGATATTTTTATCGTGCGATAATGTGGTTGCCATGGGGATAACGTATATTAGTGTTAGTTTTTTGGTTTGGTTTTTTTTCTGCGGGATCTCTCTGCTCAGCAAAAGTAACACATTGTTCAAATTTTGTGTAATGAACGCTTAAAATAGTGTAAATAGTTTATATATCTGGAAGTGTAATACATTAATATTACTTTCTGTTGTATTTATTTTATGTTAAAATCTTGCCACCACCTCTCCCTTCGAAATCTAATTTTATTATGAAATAAAGAAAAGTAGTGATTATACTGATCGAGGAATAAATTAAAAGCGGAGCGCGCACTGAGGCATGGCGTAGACAAAACAAAATAATTAAGGAATCGCGCCAAAAAGCGCTTGGCGCGTTGCACTCCTATATCAAATCAGTAACGCCGGTGGAGTTATGCAGTCTGATAATTAGACCGATGATATGCCAAATTGTTGTATTCGGTTGAAGTCCTTTCAGAGAGAGTAATCTTATACAAATCCATTAACATTAATTAGGTTGCGCATAATTGCGTTCATGATAGTTCCAGAGAAAATTTAAAGCATGATATTTTTAACCAAAAGTTTGCTTAGAATAATTTTAATCAAAATTTAAATATGATAGCTCAACTCAAAAACTTGTGTATTGCTATTTTCATGTTCTTATCATTTACATTTTTGTTTGTAAATTTACATTCATGTAAATTTACAAACAAATGCTTTTTTTTTCTACTTTAATCAAAAGGCAGCTGAAACCAGAAGTACTTCATATTTTGAACACTCTTTACTTCCATAATACCTTTTAAATGTACTTCTCTGCTATCCGGATTACTCTGGATTCTCTTCTGAGAGCGAAACAATCTCTCTCTCTCAGTGATGTAGTAAGGCCGGGGTTAATCTGGGGCGCCGAGGGAAGTGTTGATTGCTTTTTATTGCGTCACCTGCGGCGTCTAATGGCACCTAACGGCGGGGTGTCCTAGCCGCCGCCGAGATCGGTCGCCAAATACGAACAAGTGGGATGAGGGAGCGATGCACAAATTACTGCCTTATATTCTAAGGTTTCATATATACTTTCATTAGGAGGGGGATAACAAAAATATTGATAATACGGAATTAAAATTAAAAACAGATTGAACTACACAGAAGCTCTGTTGAATAGCTATAAACCAAGATCCCAAATTAATATTCTAAAGAAATGGGGATCAATTTTTTTCTCAGAATTTCAGAACCTTCTTGTGCAGAAAAATTCTTCTATGGTAAATAGTTGAAAGAAAAAAATAAAAAAGAATAATTAATTTTTATGTTAAGTACAGCCACAAAGGGAATGAAGTTTGTATTTGAACTGTTCATAATTGTAAAAATTCAAAGTAGTTTTTGTTAAAATGAGACAGGTATCTTAGTACTTTTTGACACCTTTTTGTGTTGAGAAGACACGTTGTAAGTAGAGTTACAAAGAAAAAAAAGGCACACACTTAACAATTTCTTTAGTATTAAATTTTTTAAGAAAAACATGCATTTTCAAGACGAGGGAGAAAGCGTATAAAAACTTAAGGTCGGACTGATTCCGCGCCGCTGGGATAAGGAGCTGAGGTTATTAAATGTTGCAATGTATGTTATACTACTCACTGCTCATACCTCATTAATCATTAATCATCCCTTTTGGTTATTTGTATCGTAGAAAAATAATTATTTAAAGTCTAAAATCATCTAACCAAAATTAGTCCTTTTCCCACTTTTTTCAAGAATTCACCCCTTTGTGGCAATATTAAAAAATTTTAATTTTTTAAAATTATTTATCTCCTAGTCTCCTTACCACAGAAAATATTTTCTGTATAAGTACGTAGGTTCTGATAATAAGCAATTTTTTTCCCTCCGTCTAATCACGATCCGCCCCTTCTAAAAATATTATATTTATAATATCTCTCTTTAAAAAATTGAGCTTAAAAAGTGGGCTTTTATACATTATACTAATATTACTCTGATGTTCAACTAGAAAAAAAACTTTTATATATAATTAAATATATATTACAAGAAGGACTATTTGGTTGAAGCATTATTGTGGCATTGTCGTTAGAACAAAAGATATCTTATAATCATCGCCCAACGCTATTTTTTTCTTAAATTTTAAATTGACTTTATTCACATTTCCGAAAATAAAACACATTACTTAAATTATTAATCATATATTACATTATTAGCTTCTAAAAAATTTAATCGCAGTAAACTTCAAAAATAATGTAATATTCACGAAATATGAAAACTACATGCCTTTTATAGTACTTAAAAACCATATTATTTTTTCCCTGAAATAATACTACAGTTAAGGTCAATTGATAAAATTACGTTTCATTTGTTTCAAACATGGAAAGAATGCTATGAATCTTAATAATTGTTGAGTGTGTTTTTTATATTCTAAAATACAAAATTTTCAGAGACATTAGGTGCAAAAGTAGTCAATGAACTTTATCAATTATGTATTTTGCTCAAAAACTAGCTTTAAAACAAGTTATCTCTAGCAATTTTAAAAATATTTTTAACAGCATTAAAGTACTTTTAATACTTTTTTCTTTGTTTACATAGTTATATTTAATAAAATTATAAGGAAACATTTTGTACAGTAATAACTCTTCTGTATAGTAATAACTAATAACTAACACATAGTATTTTATTTCTCAATAAATGATATTTTTAAATTATACATATATATATATATATATATATATATATATATATATATATATATATATATATATGAAAAGAAATATGTATTATATACCAATATATATATATATAAAAGGGTGTTTTTTTAGAGGTATAGAACTTTAAATTGCAATAAAACAACGATGTATTATTCGATTGACATGAATTTTTTTATTCGAAAGATAATCTTGGGGCATTACATTTTAAATGTGATTTCTGGCATAGGACTGCCACGGCTGGCTCGGATGTAGTCCAATCTGGACGTCCAATTTTCGATGACTTTTTCCAACGTTTGTGGCCGTATATCGACAATAACACGGCGAATGTTGTCTTCCAAATGGTCAAGCGTTTGGGGCTTATCCGCATAGACCAATGACTTTACATAGCCCCACAGAAAATAGTCTAGCGGTGTTAAATCACAAGATCTTGGAGGCCAATTCACAGGTCCAAAACGTGAAATTAGGCGGTCACCAAACGTGTCTTTCGATGAATCGATTGTGGCACGAGCTGTGTGACATGTTGCGCCGTCTTGTTGGAACCACAGCTCCTGGACATCATGATTGTTCAATTCAGGAATGAAAAAGTTAGTAATTATGGCTCTATACCAATCACCATTGACTGTAACGTTGTGGCCTTCATCGTTTTTGAAGAAGTACTGACCAATGATTCCACCAGCCCATAAAGCGCACCAAACAGTCAGTTTTTCTGGATGTAACGGTGTTTCGATATACACTTGTGGATTAGCTTCACTCCAAATGCGGTAGTTTTGTTTGTTGACGTAGCCATTCAACCAGAAGTGCGCTTCATCGCTAAACAAAATTCGCTTATGAAAATCGGGAACAACGGCAATCTCGTTTTGGGCCCATTCGACGAATCTATTCAGGCGTGAGTTTATTCATGATGAATTGCCAAACCAAACTGAGAATAAATCATTTGACAGCTGTTAAATCGGTCGCCATCTTGGAAAGTAATACCAACTTAAACTTCTATACCTGGAAAAAAACACTCTTTATATATATACTGGGTGATTCGCTACCAGACCGACAAACTTATAGGGTGTGTAGGGGTTACACAGACGACTCGGAACACATAGGATTGCAGGGTTGCAAATGCCGCAGTTGCGAGCTATGATGCAAGGAAGCAAAGAAAAAGAACAAAAATATCAACACATTAACGGGACAAAAAATATTTTACTGAAAGGTTGTACTATAAGAGTTGTTCGAAATTAAGACTAGAAGTCGTCTGGCAGACCTAACAGTGACGCTGCATGGAATTCCTTGCGTTCTGGAAGATTTCTGACATGTAACGTATCTTCCCGGCAGCTACAGATATTCGCGCGATTAGGTCTTCAACAGAAGAAACGAGCGTCTCGTACACCAAGCTCTTCATATGACCTCAGGAGAAGAAGTCCATTCATAATAGATCTGGTGATCTTATAGGCCAATGAACCGGGTCACCGTGATTTATACCCCGCTGTCCAAAGATTACGTTGAGTTGTCTTCAGACGTGAATTCTGTAATGTGGAGGAGTCCCGTTATGCTGGTTCCACATGGAGCGGTGCAATGTGCTGTCTTAAGAAGATCGGGCGGAACTTGTGGCACGAAGATCAGATGTACCCAACTATCCAAAGAACTGGGTAGAAGGTACGGTCCAATGAGGTAGCCTCTAAGAATGCCACATTACCTCCTCCATATAAATGGTCAAATTACGCGTGCTTGAAAACTTTAAACGCGGTGCCTTTTTTGTTCTTTGGACACGAACTTTTAAGAGTTGAAGTTCAAAAAAATATTTAAGGCAAGCAAAAGGCCGAATGAATTAAAATCTTTGTATGTGTATGTGTGTTTAAGTATCTGAATGCTATACATATATGGCAGAGCAGAATGACACCTAGAAGGGGTGCTAAGCAGAGTTATGTTCTTCAATTAACTTTACACAAAACTAATTTTGCAAATTAAGATATGTGACTTCGTTCGATTTTGAAAAAACGCATAAATGAATAATTTTTTGATACTTAGTCAAGAGCGTAGCTACCGCCGTATCAGCCGTATCAGTGATACGAGGCCCCAAGCTACAGGGGCCCCAACATGTGTAACTACAGTCCAACTAACAGGGTTCTCATATCTAAAAAGGGTTCCTAGAGGAATTTTGATACGGGGGCCCCATCAGAACTAGCTACGCCAGTGTACTTAGTATCACTTGGAATAGAATACACATGTAAAACTGTTTTAAGAATATTATTTCAATAAAAATTATTTAAATTTAATTTTTTGGCAACGTTTGAAGAAAAAAAATTGTACATTTTCAAAACATTCTCCTTTTATGAAAAATGCGTCTTTAATAATAATACTTTTCCGGTATATAGCTAATTCTTCCGTACAGAGCCTGAACTAGAATTTTTGAAATATATAGTTGATTTATTCATATTTTAATATATCAGAGTAACGAAATTTTAACAAAAAAAAAGACTATGAAAATAATGTTAATTTTTTTTAAATCCTAGTTTGGTTTCTCTAAAGAAATTTTATCTATATAAGGAGAAAACATTATTATTATGATAGAAGCATTTTCCTTAAAAGGGAGATTTTGAAAATATCTTTTTTTTTTCCTTTTTGCCTAAGAGAGAGAATTGCACTTAAATAATTTTTTTATTGTATAATATTCACAAAGCAGTTTTATATGTGAATTCTAGCACAAGTGACACTAAATATCAGAAAAAAATATTCATTAATACGCTTTTGCAAAGTCATTTATTTGGACGTAGTCATTTACCTCAAGCTCGTTACTAACAAAAGCAGGAATAAGCAATGATACAAATAGCTTATATTGACGGAATTTGCAGTAATATTTATACAATAATTTTAAAATACATATTTCATTTATTAAAAATTACTGCTAGTTTCATTTCAAACTTAAACAAATTTGCTTTAGCAATATGTATAAATATATAACGTTAATTTGATATGAATTGAAACATGTTTGATTTGGTTATTAATAGCTTTACGAAATGTTGTTATAATTTTACTAGGTACCCTTATAACTTCAGCATGAGCATTGACAAATTTCTCTTCTAATAAAATGAACTTTCCTCCAGTAACATAAGGTTTACATGGTAAAAAAATTAAGAAACACAGAAACATTCTAATCCAAGATTTCAGACAAATGTCCAGTTCTCTTGGGAAAAAAGATATCTTTTTGTCGGTATTTGACATTCTTACCAAAAAAGAATCCTAAATTCTTTTTTAAAGTATGTTATTCTATCCACTTTATGTTTATAAAAATCAAACAAGATTTTTCGAACGTTCTAAAAATAGACGTGCTTCTAAAAAGCGCCTCAGAGGTATTTGTTATAGCATTGCCTAAAAGCTTCTTTGGATATTGAAAGTTGATCCCAGTTTTCCATTAAACATGACCCCGGAACTTTTAAAAGATTTGAAACTCAGCTCTATCATGAATGTTGCGCAAAAAAATTATCTTCTAAAAGATTTGTAGAAGAAGATTCAGGCGTAAAATTGTGGGACTTCAACTTTTAGTGCCTTTTTCGTTATCTTAAAAGTAAAGTAGATGTGTGAGATTTTACTCTAGATATCAAGAATAAAAGAAAGGTCTCACTATAACGATAAAGTGTCACGATATAAATAGTAAATAAGACTAAACAAAGTCAGTGCTTAGTTACTTATTTCATAACTATATAATTGCATACAATCCGCTTCCGTAATAATAAAACTATTGTCTAAAATTAAAGAAATGTATGTGTTTTCAAAAATTGCCAAATTCTTTATTATAAATATATTTCCTCATACGTTGAATCTGTTTTATTAATTATTAATAAATTTTTTTCAAACACCTTTTATTCTGTAAGAAAGCTCTTTGACAGCTTTTTATTTATAAGAAAGTGCAGTAATTTTGTGATATACATTATTACTCTCTATCATTTTATGAAAACTTCTATTATTATTAATTTAACCCAAAAGGTTTATATATAAATATCAATAACAACGTGTCGATATCTGACTTTTTTGTGATATAATATTGCTTTGTGTACGATAAATATTTTATTGCAAATCAATTCTTGTATAATATTTCCATGAAAAATTTAGACTACATTTTAATGTCTTTTTTTAATTTTTAATGAATTTGAAGAAAATCTTTTTTCTTGCATTGAGTTAAAAAAGAGAGAGAGAGAGAGATTTATTTTTTTCCTCCCATTCTCATAGAGTTAAAAAAAATCTTTGAATCTTGTGTAACAAGAAGAAATACCTTTTAAAAATATAACTACAATTGCTCTATTTTGATTTATAATTGTGGTTGTCAGTCAATAATTTTTTTCCTGTCTCATTGTAGTCTTACTGAATTTCATAAAATATAAAGAATTGAATATATTTGTTGAAAGTGGATGCAACCGCATTTTAGCAGTGTTGTGTTCCGTAGTGTTTTCTATGTCCCTTTTATATGCTTGTATTTTTAATATTATTGAAGTCAATAATGATAAAACTTTTAACACGGTTATGTGTTTCTTACCAATATATCCAACATAAATATTTGTACTGAATCATTTAACTGAGTTAATAAAAAATTGTACTGTAAAATAATTAATTTATTCAACTTTCTTTTTTAATTTCAGTTTACAACTTGATATATTATAGCATAGATATTAGAAGAATGATAATGGTCGCAAAATGTTAATTATTCATGTATCGTGTTCTCCTATGATATAAACTTTTAACACAAGATATCCTATCTTATAATGATATCATTTATAATGAATTATTTAACTGTGTTAATAAAAAATTGTTCTTTAAAATTGTTAATTCATTCAATAATCGTTAATAATTTCAGTCACCGTCATGAATTTTTAAAATGTTACATTCATTTTTTTACGAAAAAGTAAACGTTAGAGCATTATAAATATTTTATAATAAAATCCTTATTATGTAGTATATATATATAAGTATGAATTATTTGGTTCTAATGTTTAGCTGCGAATTTCATTGTTTTTTATACTATATAAAAGCACAATTTTAAGTTTATTTATGAACAGCATAGAGACATTAAAACAAGTTATTCCTTTAAGAAGTATTTGAATCCTTTAATTTTGGACATTAAAAATTTTATATGTATGTCACGTCTTTTTGATTATTTTTGTTTTATCTATCAGTTATTCGAGCAAATAAAAAAGTACTTTTATTAAAAGAAAGGAAGAGGAAAATATACATGATATTTACACGTCATTTGTATTACGATAAAGAAATAAAAGTTTAATGTTGAATAAACAGATTTGAGTTTAAAAAATATTGTATTACTGGTAAAAAAAATACGCTCTTCGTAATGCTCTTCTTACTTACATATTATTTACTCATTAGTATGCTGTATACGTTTCTTTTTTACTTGTTGAAAGTTAAGACACGTATGTCAACTTTGTACCGATCAAAACAAAAGACCATAAAGACTTTTTCAAAAAAAAACAAGCTATTATATATATAATGAACAAAGAATCTCATTTCACGTCGAAACATTCTCATCCTTGTAGAACAGTTCTTGAATTCTTTGTCATCTGAATTCTTCTCTCAAAATTGTTCCACGACTTTGTTTCCCCAACTCTTTCAAAAACTTCTTTCGGAATCGAAGTAAGTTTCGTATTTGATAGATTTACGTTCGATTTCGAACGGTTCAATGATTTCGAGCTCCTCCGAAGAACTTTATCGAATAATTTTCAAATAAAATACAAAAAAAGGCGGGTAAAAAGATTCGCTTCTTCAATTGGGAAGCATGAAGACACAAAAGGAAAACGGGAATCAACTTCGGAAAAGAACTAGAAATTCCCTTGAGGTTGAAAACAAAAGGGACACTCCTTTTTCTCCGATTTAAAAATATTTTTATTGGTGAAAATAAAGGTTCTTTTAAAATTTGAAGTGTAGTATTCCATGAGAGTCTCGTATATAAGCTCAAAGTTTACCATCTCTAAACCGTGAATGTTCGGCTTCGTAAAAAAACACTCTTGGACTGTTTACTGAGGGAATAGATATGAAAAAATAAGTAATAGATTTCACTTTCCGAATTGCTATAAGAGTCTTCTTCTGCTAAGAGTGAAAATTTTGTTTTAAAAACAAATTTGAAGCTGGTTTCTCATAGGAATGGTACTAGCTACGAATGTAATATATTATGAAGCCTAGCAGCAGAGTGGTCAGTGCATCGCACTTCCAAACCACAGGTCCGAAGTTCAAACCCTGGGCTGGGCAAGGTTGACTCAGCTTTTCATCCCTTCAGTGGGTCGTTAAATGAGTACCAAGCTTGCTGGAGAACTTAACACTGGGGATCTCACATCAAACTGACCACCTAACCGGAACATCTGCTCATGCACCTCAAGACCTAAGGTCACGTATACTGAGTTGGGCACAGTAGGCCTTGACGCTCATGGGCTGTTGTGCCACTGAGTTAAGTTATTATATTATTGCAGAATATAGAATATACAAATAGTATACAATAGTATACAAAAAAGTATACAATTTCCAAAGAGGCAAAAGTAAATGATTGTCTATGCGCCCTCTCTACATATTATGAATTGCTGCTGAATATAAAAGCTGAAATCACATAATTTTTCTTATTCATTGTATGTACATTCAATTTCAGAAGTATCCTAAAAATTACTCCAAGAATATGATTTATATCATTTATTACTTTTATTAGGTGCTTGTTTCATAGCACTCTAATCAATACTCAAGTGTGTTGAGTTTTCATTAAATTCATTATTCAGGCTTTATCAATATCTACTGGAATTTTTATTCTGCGTGTTCATTCAACACCGTCAGCAAAGCTATCTCTACACGTTGTAAGAAAAAATGCCACGTTTTTAGTATTTTATACAGTTATGTTGCAGTTAAGCATATATATAATCGATACAAGTACAGAAGTAAAAATATAAAAACTGAAATATAAATTATGAGGATCATTTTAAAAATTAACAGAAATTAAGTGCATTTATATAAAATAAGTTTAACAATTATTATTTAAGTTTAACATTTATTTGAATAGAATTGATTTGGCTATCTTGCACCATACCGCGTTTCGCCGATTCGGAAACAGCTGACAGGTGCAGCCATCTAGTGAGAGAAAATCTCTACAAAAACTGTCCTTTACATTACTCCCTTGCCAGTAACAAAGTTACGATACAAGAAAAAATATATGGCAGGGACAGTTTTAGACTTATTGAACAGATTATAATTTCATTTTTAACATTGTACTTTTACAAGTTAAACTTATACAAACCGCTTTTAGCACAATCATTACTAATCATTACATTACACAACAAAAAATTACTACTACAGGATTGCTACAGAAGTCTTAGTGCACAAAATATGCTACAAGTTTAAAAATATTTAAACACAGCTACCTTCCTGTTTCATAAAAAATACATGGAAAAATACAACTAAAATGTTCAGCAATTACTTTAAATGTATATTTAAACTGAACAACAATCAAATTTAAACAAAGTCAAAAAAGAGTACATATAAGATATTCAATAACTCAAAAAAGAATAAACTACAGAATGCTTTTGCAAATACACAAAACTCAGTCAATATTTGAACGTGGGAAACTAAGAAGTACATAAATATTTTGCGAAAAAAAATCATTCATATTCCAATGAAAGTTAACATGCAATTAAAAAAACATTTCAAGTTACTCTGCAATGACAACACCTTCATTTTTTGTGGACTATTATGAAACATATCAAATCCAATAGTTTTACAAAAATCAATTTTCATATTTACATACACAATGGGTAATTTTATAATATGTAACATACAGAAAACTTCCTATTTACAAGAAAGAATACCAGAAAACTTTAGTTTCAATTCATCACATAATTATAACTTAGTTAATCACTAATACAATCCATTTACCACAATTGAGCATTTTTATATATGCAAAACAGTATCTATTTATACACATTTTATTTGATGCTAACACATGTTTATTTATACACATAGAATTTGATGCTAACACATATTTATTTATACACATAGAATTTGTGATGCTAACACATATCTATTTATAAACATAGAATTTGATGCTATCACATCTATTTATATTGATATCCTGAAAATTTTATGTTCATTATTAAATACATAAAATAGATAATTTTGTTAAAATACATACTTTCCAATGAAAAAAAACACATTCTGTAACACATTTAAGAGATGAGATGCCCACAAATTGTAATACTAATGAGAGAATTTCTGTCGACAATGTAAAAAACAGTAGTAATGAATAATTATTTGTGACATAAAGTTGAAAACTTTGTATAACATATATTAACTTGAATGCGAGAATATATATGGAACATTTTACATCATGCTCTTTAATTTCTTTTTATTTACAAAGCTTTTGCTTGATTTAGATTCTCGCTGTTATGAAATTACAAACAATTCTACTTTTGCTTACAACTTACTGATGAGGTTATATCAGGAAAGTGGAAGAATAATTATTTAAATTTCACAATACTAGTATAAAATCATACATGTATATATAACCAATTAAGAGTCAATTTTCAATTCTAAAATCCAGGAATAAACATACATTGTCATTTTATAAGAATATATCTACAACATTTAAAGCAGTGTTTACGATAACTTTTTCACTATATGTACATGAATTGCATTACCAAGAGAAATATATTTAATCAATTTGATACATTTTTATAAATGGTGCTTTTCAAATTTACTAACTTTTAATAACTGTTTACTAGTAATAAGTGAAAGGAATATCAAACTTTAACACTTACATACATAATAGTTGCTATTTTGTTTATTCTCTAAATCTTACTGCAGTGCTTCTCAAACTTTCAATACTGGCACCCCCTTATCAATCACAATTTTTATCGCGCCCCCCTTATACATTAATAATGTACTGAATGCAATAATAATGCACTTTTTTTTTACGCTAAAGCAATAATCTTAATTATATACCGTACAAATTCATGACATAAGTATTAAATTTTGTATATGTTGCTTTTAAGCAAAAAAAAAAAAAAGTAATAGGATAATTATTATGTTATTTTTCCTTTCTCTAATTTTTAAATTGGAACATATTGCAAAATGCGGTGGCTGCTTAGAAGACAAAATATAGATATCAGCTTTTTTTAGAAAGAACTCAGTGGGTCAATTTCTAATCATAAGCATTTCTTTGAAAAATTTGTTGTGTAAGACAAGCCCATGGAAGTCGCTAATACTTATTAAACTTGTTCTTAATTTAGTATTAATTAATTAGTTATAAAATACTCTGTGCAGCACTGATACATTAAAAGTATACCGGCTGAAGTACCCGCTCTTTGCCCGAGTTCATTTATAAGAAAATAAAACATTATTGATATAATCGCTGAATTTTAAGGAGAGTAAAGCCAAATGCGCAACAATGTTTACAAAAATGTAAAATGATTTTTTTAAATCGTTGCTCAAATTATAATTAGTTTTAAGTGAACTGTAATTTTAAACCTCACAGAATTAGCATTTAGAATTGAATAATGAACAATAATATAAAATTCCGATGAAAAATAATTGTATTATTTTTAATATTTAAAGTGAAAAGACTTCAACATGTTTTAAACCTGGAGCAGGCACGCACTCGATACTAATGGTCGAGTGGGGTTATTGAGCCACCCCAATCTTTTTTTTTTTTATAATTATTTTTATAGTACACAATAAAAATCGTAATTCCAGTGAATAATTTAATTAAGAGAAAATATACTCACCTACTTTCAAGAATACAGAAAATATTTCGGAAAAAAGTTATCACACCGGGAACTCAGTCAAAACAAGTACCTTAAGATTGTAAAAAAAACGTTTGTCACTCCCAAAAAAGAGGGAGATATGTGACAAATATATTTTAGTTCACACGTTAAGACTGTCAAACAGGAGGATAGTGTCAGAGCCATTGGTAACAATTAAACAGTTTTGCCAGAATTACCGATTTCGTGCACTCTGTGCTCGGCGTGACAGCTCCGGAATAAAAGGGTATTCATTACAATATGGATGTTCAAAAAATTATGTAAAACGTTTTTCATTATGCTTTTTTATATGTTTGGGAATAACTCATAGAAATAAATCTTGGCCAAGTAATCCTTCAAAGAGCTCTCTGTGCTTTTCCAAAAATCATAAAAATATTTTACAAGGAAAAAATCGCAGCAGAAATAGTTTATTTGCAACTTCCCTAAATGAAAAAACAAATACACATAAGAGCAGGGATGTAACTAACCGTACAAGTAAGTTCGAAGGTCAAACCGCAGCAACTACATTCTGCTGCCTACAGCTGATGACTATAATATAACAGTGATGAATATTTTATCTTCCTAAAATTTTTTTTCGATTATGGGTCTGGGTTTTGTTTTTTCTCATTTTGGTTTGAAAAGAAACCGTAATAAAAGTAGAAGTTTTAATTTTTTATGACGTAATATATATCGCAGATATATAAATTATATCAGTGTAAATGTGTATTTTTTTATTATGTCAGAAAGTATTTTGTTTTACTTCATTCCAGTAAATAAATTTTTTTTAATCTTTTATTTTCGATATGCTCGCGCCCCCCTTGTACGTTTATCGCGCCCCCCCAGGGGGGGCGCCCCACAGTTTGAGAAACACTGTCTTACTGGGTTTTTTTTATCATTCTACCACAGCTGGTAGTAGGTTGTTCATCAGGCAATGGGGAAAGTTCTTTCCAATTTGAAATCTCATTTTTTTTCCAACACTAGTTTGTTCATTTTGATTGTCCACTGCTAACAAATAGGCAGGTTTCAGTCTATCTACAGAGATATTATAACTGCTTTATCTTTGATTAAGATTGTGAAATACTTATCATACTTTTTTTGTACAGTATATGGTCCTTCATATGGTGGTTCTAATGCTTTTTTAACTCTGTCGATACGAATAAACACATGGGAACAGGATTTCAAATCTTTATGCACAAAGATATTTTGCTTCCTGTTGCTAGGAGATTTCAGTGGCTTTAGCTCTGCCATGTGTTGCTGTAATTTGGCAACAAAATTCTGTGGATCCATGTTAATAGTAGGGGATCAAAATTCACCAGGTAATTTAATGGAAGCACCATAGACCATCTGTGCAATTGTGTAACTAATGTCAGGTCTTATGGCAGCTCTTAAATCTAACAACACAGTGGGTAATGACTCTGTCCACCTAATATTGTTGAGAGTTTTATAGCACCTTTCAAGGTCCTATGCAAACGTTCTACTTTCCCATTACATTGAGGGTGGTAAAATGTTGTGTGGCCTACTTTAGCACCACATATTGCAGCTATGCTTCTAAATAGTTCTGCCTCAAACTGTCGACCTTGGTCTGTGACTAATTTGGCAGGTACTCCAAACCTGCAAATCCATTTCTCATAAAATGTTCTCCCAACTATTTCAGCTGTTATTTCAGGTATAGGAATTGCTCCCATCCAGCAAGAGAATAGGTCAATGCAGGTTAAGCAATACTGCATCCCTTCTGAAGGTGGTAGTTTTCCAATGAGATCTATATGAACTACACTAAACCTTTCATCTGGTTGTTCGAATTCTCCTAATTTAGATTTTGTATGTCTGCTGACTTTACATTTTTGGCATCTAATGCAAGCCTTTGCCCATTCTCTGACTTGCTCTTTAATATCTGACCAGACATATTTTTCAGTCATTAGTTTTACTGTAGATTTAATACCAGGGTGAGCTAAGCCATGAATTAGTTGGAATATTTGAAACCTAAATTTTTGTGGAATGTAAGGCCTAATTTTTTGCGTTGAGATGTGACACCAAAGTTTTTTCCCAGATGGCAATGTCGAAGGTTTAAATTTTAGAGAATTGTTGTGCAATAATTGTGTTGCAACTCTTCGTCAGTAGTTTGCTCTTCCGCAATTGCCTCAAAGTTGATTTCAGAAATTGAATCAATTATGGATAAGGCATCTGCAACAACATTATCTTTACCCAATACATGTTGAATGCTACAACTAAATTCTGAAATGTATTGAAGTTGTCGTTGTTGTCTTGGTGATGCTTTTTCATTTTTTTGCTTAAATGCAAAAGTCAGAGGCTTGTGGTCAGTATATATAACAAAATAATTCCCTTCCAGCAGGTGTTTGAAATGTTTCACTGAAAGGTATATTCCCAATAGTTCTCGGTCATGGGTACTATACTTTGTTTGTGTTTCATTTAGCTTCTTTGAGTAAAAAGCTATTGGCTTCCAACCCTCGTTTTCTAACTGCTGGAGTACTGCGCCCACAGCAAAATTTGATGCATCTGTGCAAAGTGATAGGGGTAGTCCAGATCTTGGAAAGGATAAAAGAACAGCTTCGGCAAGGTCAGTTTTGCATTTTTCGAAGCTTCTCCTGGTGTCATCAGTCCAATGCACTTTTCTGTGGTCTTTCTTCTTCGCTCCTTTTAACAGTTCATGTAGAGGTGCTTTAGTCTTAGCAGCATCCTTTAGGTATCTTCGGTAAAAATTTATCATGCCCAGAAACGTCCGCAGGTCATGAATAGTTTCTGGTAGTTTGTAGTTTAAGATAGTTTGAACTTTTTCTGGCAGTGGCCGAGAACCTTCTGCCGTGATCAGAAATCCCAAATATTCAACTTGGGCAGCTCCCATCACTGATTTGGAAACAGTTATTCGAAGCCCATATTGCTGGAATCTTTCAAATACCATTTTTAGATGTTCACTGTGTTCCTCTTCTGTAGATGAGGCAACAAGTACATCATCAAGATACGGGAAAACAAAGTCGAGTCCATACAGTACTTCAGTAATGAAACGTTGGAAGGTTGAAGAAGCATTCCTCAGTCCAAAACTCATAGTATTGAACTCGTACAAGCCAAATGGGGTGGTGATGGCAGTTTTTTCTTTGTCTTCCTCAGCAAAAGGTATCTGATAATATGCCTTTACAAGATCTATCTTTGAAAATATTTTTTTATCCTTCAGGATGTAATTAAAGTCCTCAATTCTAGGAATTGGATACCTATCTAGTATTGTCTGTGCATTGAGTCGCCTGTAATTGCCACATGGTCTTAATGTGCAATCCTTCTTATTAACCAAGTGCAATGGACTTGCCCATTGAGATTTTGAGGGTCTAATAATGTCGTTGTCCAGCATAAACTGGAACTCCTGCTTCGCCAGCTTCTACTTATCAAGGGCCAGTTGTCTTGCCTTCGAATAAACCGGTTGGCCAGTTGTTAGGATGTGGTGCTTTACTCCATGTTTGAAAACTCTGTTAACCAAGTTTGGCTTGGTTAAATCAGGATACGACTTAAGCAGGTTGAAATACTTGGAGGCTCTATTGACCGTGCTGAGATCATTATTTTCTTGGATGGTAGCAACTTCTCCTATAATTGAAAGATTTGTTACTCCATCGATTAATTTCCTGTTGTGCAGATCTATCAGCAACTGGAATTTTTGAAGGAAGTCAGCACCTATGATTCCTCGCTTAACTTTGGCAATAATAAACGGCCACTGAAATGGACGTCTTAGTCCTAGATCCAGCGTGAGAATTTTTAGACCATATGTTGGAATTTCAGGGCCATTAGCAGCATACAGTTTATATTGAGAGGCTTGGCACTCACCTTTCGTTTTTGTCCAAGGGAGGATCGAGACGTCTGCTCCGCTATCCACAAGGAATTGACATCCGGTTTCTCTGTCCTTGACAAATAATCGAGATTTGTGGTCTAAAATGTCGGCAGCAGGACTCGCCGCAGCGTCTACTGCTGGGATTCGTTTCCCGGCTCATTGAAACTGCACGACTGTATACATTTACCAGGGAGGCACTTCTTCCCCAATCGGAAATGGTAGAAGCAATATCTTCCCTGAGGATTGTAGCGGCGCCTTGATTTGCTGCGACTTCTACTCCTCTGATGGTGATGAGGGCTAGAGCCCTGTACTTTTCGTTGTAGCTTCAAAGAGGCAAGCTATTCTTCAAGGCTTACTAATTTAGACAGGAGTTCATCCACTCGTAAGGAATCTTTCTGAACCACTGCAGCATCAATTGTTCTTGGCGCCATTTCCACGATCTTGTTAGCTAATGCGCTATTTTGTCATTTTCCAGTAACTATACATCAGGGTCACCAGTTATTAGGTGCTTGTTTCATAGAACTCTAATAAATACTCATGTGTTGAGTTTTCATTAAATTCATTATTCAGGCTTTATCAATATCTACTGGAATTTTTATTCTGCGTGTTCATTCAACACCGTCAGCAAAGCTATCTCTACACGTTGTAAGAAAAAATGCCACGTTTTTAGTATTTTATACAGTTATGTTGCAGTTAAGCATATATATAATCGATACAAGTACAGAAGTAAAAATATAAAAACTGAAATATAAATTATGAGGATCATTTTAAAAATTAACAGAAATTAAGTGCATTTATATAAAATAAGTTTAACAATTATTATTTAAGTTTAACATTTATTTGAATAGAATTAATTTGGCTATCTTGCACCATACCGCGTTTCGCCGATTCGGAAACAGCTGACAGGTGCAGCCATCTAGTGAGAGAAAATCTCTACAAAAACTGTCCTTTACACTTTCAAAGATTGTTATTAAAATATTAATTAATAGGACTTGATTCAACTATGGAATCAAATTCATAAAATAAATCCTCAGAAGAAAAATTCCTTAACTTTATTATTCTGGATGCTGCCTTCCCTCTTAACTAGATATTGGATGATGTTGTATGACTATATATTGCTTTTATTGATATCTAAGTCCTAGAATTCAGCTTTCTTTTGAACAAACATTCTTGTAGCCCTTACCATTTTATTTAAAAAGGGCAGGGTTTGAATTTTTGAAACAAAAGTATTATCTTTTACACCCTCCCTCTGAATCGATTTCCGCAAAACCCATTCTTGACGGGGTTCTCTACTTAACAAAAAATACATATTTGCGAAATCTCTTGTCTGTAAGTCTAATGGTTCAAAAACAAAAGAATTTTTTTGTCTATAACCCCCTGCAAGGCCCTACGGGGTTATTTTTCAAAGGCCCATTCTTAGTGGATCTCTACTCATTGAGAAAGAAAGTCTGTCTTAAAATTCCACAGATATCGTTATGAATGAATGAGCAGTTTTTCTTTTTTTTTTTTTGTGTGTGTATAGATTACATTGTCGTAATATAAAATGGAGAAAACACAGTTCATGTAACGAAAGTGTGTGTTCAGTTCTTGGAAAAATTGTTTCAGTGGAAGGTGAATTTTGGATCGAGGAAAAATTAATCAACAATTAGCCATCACCCCGCAACCGAATATTATTAACAAAATGTCGTGTTATTAGCTTAAGTTGCTTTAACTGTGATGTGACAATGTTTATTTCTTACTGCAGACAGCCCATTGGTTCAATCAGTACTCATGGGCTTTATTCAAGGCCATGTCCCACATGCTGTGCATCGGCTATGGACGGTTCCCACCCCAGAGTCTAACCGACATGTGGCTCACTCTACTCAGCATGATCAGTGGCGCCACCTGCTACGCCCTCTTTCTAGGGCACACTACCAATCTTATACAATCACTCGATTCCTCCAGACGACAGTACAGAGAAAAGGTGAGTTGTTTCAACCTTTCAAACATGTGATTAACCCATAATAGCATTTTAAGTAAGAATTTTTTATCACTTCTAAAGATAAACTGACTTTTAAAAAAAATGGAGACGTGAAAATTTTGGTTTATAATACAGTTCTCTACCATTTCTAAAAGCAAATATTGATGAAGAAAGATAATAACGAACTGGTGAAACGTGACATTCATCTGGCAAGCCAACGCTTATGGTTTATCATATGAATATCTTCCTGTGTGTGTTTGTAGGTCTGGTATTGAATAAGCAAAATTTGTGTCTTAATTTAAATATAAAATCTAACATTCACGTGGTCAAATTGATACCAATGTAAAAGTAGAAATCAAAAGATATACGACACTTTGTAAACACTTGGAATGTTAATTATGGCTTTATTTGCTGTATTTTTGTTCTGAAATTGTTTTATCTCGACCGTCATCTAACAAGTGTGACATTTATTTGGAAACTCAATATAAGAAAATTGCCGAAAAATATTGAGGAAAGAAGATAATGATTTCTCAGCAGTTAAAAGTAAGCAAAAATCAAATTAATTTTGAAAATCTAGTAAATCAAAATTTGTAAAATAAAAAACAATGATACGGAAGAAATTTTTGAAGTTTCTCAAATGTTAACTAAACAAACAAAATCATTTTCAAATGGAATTTTTACATCAATACTTATTTTAAGACTACACAGTATCCTTTTTCAAAAAAAATTTTGGGAGACAGTAACAGAAAAAATAATTTATGTTTCATATTTAGATTATATTATTAAGCTCATTCTATAATTAAAAAGTTAGTTCGATCAACCATTGTTTTACAATTTTAAAAAAATAAGAATTTTTGAAGTTTTTTCAAATTTTTATAAAATGCTCAATTTTTTTTTAAAGTTTTTAGTTATTTTAAGTGGTTTATATTTCTTAGATTATTGTAAATAAAAGTTATAATGGATTTTAAAATCTATTCCCTTGTTGATTTTTAATAATTATTTTTCTAGCTTAACCTGGAAAAAGCAAGAAATTTTTAAAATATCAACTAATTTTTAAAAAATTCAGTATTTTTTAAAAACCCAACTAGAGATCTCAGACCTAAATCCATAATAACTTTTACAGAGCATACGTTTGGGAGTATCTACAAAACTTTTCAAGACTCTATCTTGAACAGAAAGTCGTAGGGATTAGAAAACACGTACATCTTCAAAATTAAAAGTCAGAGAAAAACGCATTTAAAGTTTGTAAAGGCCTAGAAGAAAAACCTATAATGCCAGAAAGGCTCTAATTTTTTAATATTTATTTTTCAACTAAATTTATGTATCAAAAAACTACTTCAAATAGTTATGACTGAAAATTATATATATATATAATTCAAGACATTTTTATATAATACTGATAGTGTTTGCTACGACGACAGGTTATTCAGCCTAATCTTAACAAAATATTTTCACAAAAGTTTTGAAACACAAAACATTTATTGCAACATAATAATAATACTAACTTAAGCTAAAAATCACCAGGTTTGTACAAAAAAAATTAATTTTTTCTGTTAGAATTTGGAACATTTTAGAAAGTTTTAAAGTCGTCCAACAAGAACTCAAATGCCCCAGAATATAGTATTACTGTATATTTACGATAATCCAGTTTGGCACATCATGGGAATATATTCAGTTTTTATGTGCAATTCTTGTAGTCAGAATACTTTTATTCGGAAGTTTTATTACAGTATTAGTGTCCGCCACACGGAACTAATATAAAGATGACGCTTGCTTTTAAAAACTTAACTTTAATTTTCAGTATAAGAGATTTAGACAAAATACCAGCAGCTTCGTGTGGTGATATCCTCTCCCAGCGAGGGACAGTACAGGAACTGAACATTTTACACGGATTATATTACACAAACAAGTTGAAACAAACATGTTGCCATCGGGCAAGATAAATACAGTC